>JAQBSW010015159.1:0-10305 GCA_029291075.1 Eudiplozoon nipponicum | reverse complement strand
ATTCTGCAGTTTAATTATTCATTTGAGAAGTCAGTCCCTGAATCAAGGTTTCCAACCCATCAGAAGCCATTTTAAATGTACCACACATGCTTTATTTTTACTCAATTATGTATAGAATTTTGCTCGCACAACGAGCATCGATTTAATAAAACAAATTAAATTAATTATTTTATATTCACTTCGGCTCGAAGTCTGCTTTTATCATTGGGCTGACTGTTTCATTCTTATACGGGCGCTTCTGCAAGGAAATTCTGTTGAAATAATGTCTGCCTTAGATAAGACTCTGTTCATTATTTGTCTTAAAGCTGGCTATTGCAACATCATCCCCCCTCAGGAATTGGCTTTGGCACTCTGCTTAAACGATCAAGTGCAACAGCTCGTGGTCCATCGGGCATGCTAACAAAACCAGTAATGTGCTCTGAATCCACCCTCTCCACATGATACGGCTCATCATTGATAGCCTGCAGTGCCATGGGCTCGACACTTCGCGACAATGACATAGTCGCCGACCTTTAGGCGAGTGCGTGTCGGTTGCCTTGCCTAGCTTTGTCGCTGTGTGGCGCCAAAATATTCATTTAACTGTTTTAGTCGATCTTGAATATCCGCTTTGAGGCAGCGCTCATGGGATCCTTCGATAACAGGTTCGTCTGGCAGTCTTATGTGTCCTCCATAGACCATGGTCGTTGGAGCGAATCCCATAGCTGTTAAGACTGTAAAGCGCATGGCCCGCTCGACCAAATGTAATTTGTCTCTCCACGTTCCCGGGCTCTCGTGGCACCAACATCACAGTACCTCTTTCATCGTCCTATGTGCACGCTCAGCAGTCACATTGGTTTGCTTTATGTCAAGGTCTTTGCACCACTGATTAAATTCTTTCGACTCAAACTGTGCGCCTTGATTGGTAACAATAACTTGTGGTGCACCGAATCGACTGAGCCATCGCTCTTCTAAGCACGTTATAATCTTTCCTGTTGTGATCTTCTTCAGTGGTACAAACTCGACCCATCGGGTAAACTTATCGACCATGGAAAACACATAGGACACGCCGCCGCGAGCTACCGGCAGTGGACCTACCAGGTCGATATGCAGAAACTCGTTCCGTGCAGTGGCATTGAAAGCAATCGGAGTGACTTTTTCTCGTTTTTGTGGTTTACAACGTTGGCATGTAGTGCACTGTTGACAATAGCTACGAATTTCTTTGGACATGCCAGGCCAATACAATCGTGACTGCAATGTCTCAATGAGCCGCCCAGCGCCGGGATGTCCCAACGTTTCATGCCAAAAGGCCATTAATTCTGTTCTTATAGATTCTGGCACAAACCATTGCACTGTTTGTCCTTCTTTCTGCACCAACAGGCCGATCTGTAGGCTCAACGTTTTATGTGGTACAGACACCACAGTGCCGTTTTTTATTGATTGACTATTTCCTGACACGTGGCATCTTTTCCTTGTTCTTCAGAGACTTTTATAAGTTGCGAAACCCGCACAGCGGAAATTCTGCTGAGCGCATCGGCTGCATCATTCTCGATTGCTGCTCTATGAGGAATTGATACATCGTATTCTTCCAGTCCTGCAATGGCTCGATGTACTCGTTTCTTCTCAATATATAGTGATCTCCAATGCACTAGCGCTTTGTGGTCGGTAAAGACGTCTACGTGTCCCCCGATGACAAAACATCTAAACTTCCGTAGCGTTCATTGTACGGCAAGTAAATCCTTTTCTGTGACGGTATAGTTCTGTTCCGCCTCGGTGAGTGTGCGACTTATATATTGCACAGGACGTCCGTCAGCTTGTAACACCGCTGCTATCCCAATATCTGACGCGTCTGTAACAATTGACATATTACATTCCGGGAAACTCAAAATAGTGGCGTCTATTAATTTCTGTTTACATAGCATAAACGCTTCTTGAACCTCCTTTGTCCAACGAAAGAGTATCTAGACACCAGTTAACTCAGGCAAGGGTTGTTGCGTAGCCGTCATCCCTGCGTGAAATGGTCTATAGAAATTCACCATACCAATAAACCGGCGCAATTGTTTTCTAGTAGTAGGCACCGGATAATCCTTGATAGGCTGTACATTCGAATCTAACGGCATGCATCTATTCGCTGAGACCAAGTGCCCCAGGAACCGCACTTCTTGACCTATCTGATCCTTTTTGGGATTAAAGTGTAATCGCCATTCTACAGCTTTGACCAACATCTTCTGCAGCCTTACACGTAATTCGTGTTCAGTAGTGGCCTATATAATAACATCGTCCACGTAAGCTGTTGTACAAGTTAAGTCAGACATAAAAGAGCCAATCATTGTTTGGAACACTTTCGGTGCGTTCCTAAGGCCAAATGGTACCCGGGGGAATTGGAAATGACCTTGGGGTATTTGTGGCGCTAACTTCCATCGGTCTTCGGACCGCACGCCTATTTGCCAAAATCCCTGTTTAAGATCAAGCACGGCAAAACATTTGCCTCCCGCTAGCTGTAGGAACAGATCACGCAGAGCCGGTATGAGATACGGGTCAGGTTTATTCACTGAGTTCAATTGTCTGAAATCAGCCGCCGGTCGGAGCAAACCATCCTTTTTCGTAACGTAAACCATCGGTGCACACAAAACAGATGATGACGGTTCAAGAACGCCGGCTTCTATCATTTCTTGGGTTGCTCAAGTCGCTGGTACTAATTTCTTTGGAGGACCACCATATACTTTTGGTGGTTCGTAACCTTCATTTACTTCTAGTCGTAGCTTAAACTGATCGACCGGCGGCCCTGGACATTTGCTGCAATCAGGCAGTTGAATTATAATGTTATATTGGTTTCGAAGATACTTTCACCACCCAGGCAAACAACTGGTCTCCTCCTGCATCTTAGGGGTACATATAGACTTTATTGAATTTATTCTCTCAGGCCTCGATATGCATACACGTTTATTTTGACAGTCTATCGTCTTAACCCATTTTTAATGAAATTAAGTCCCAATAAGGGCGTTTGCGTATTCGCAACAATAAAAGACATATGATAGACATTTTCATTTATTAACAATTTCGTGTCCCACTCGCCCGCAGCCACCATCGATGCGCCGGAAGCCTGACATAAACTTGCCCTCGTAGGTTTTACGTTGTTCAATGGCCAAGTCAGTGGTAATACCGACACATCAGCTCCAGAATCCAAATGCATTATTACTGGCTGTCCGTTGAAGAGTTCCAAAATTTAACTTTAATAAAAATCCTTACATTTGACAATGTTTCCCGCACTTCCTTTTTTCAAAGGTCATCTGGTTCGGACCACTTTTTTGTTTAATACTGTTTGTTGCGACGAACTAATATATATGCAAGTATGTATTAGGTTTTGCAAACCTAGTAACAAATTAGTTCAGTTGTGACCAGAAGGACAAACCATAGGCAGCATGAACGGAAAGTATAATCTCATGCACATTCGTTTCGTGCTTACTGGCGACTCATCAGTAGGAGCCGGTATTACGCCCTTTAACCACTATATATTTGGTAGAAGAATGTGGAATAATAGGACGGTACAATCTCCTAGACGAATGTGTAAACCTGTAATAGTGAAGCTAACATAATCTAAAGTCAACGACAATGCGACTTCAATGCTAACTCACACTATATAATATATATACTGAGTCTGTAAAGGCTACTAACACTATGGCCATTGTGTTAGTAACTGATACCTTTTTTGAAATCGATCAGTACCGGATACTAACACTATGGTTTCCGAGTCGGTACATGATACCAACCTGATGGATTTAAATTTATGCTTAAGTTCACCCAAATGGAGATTTACAACAATTTCCGAACACCTGTTACTCCAGTTAAACCATACACTCTGGCCTTCATCGATATCAGTTATCACATTTCGCGGTAAGTATGACATCATTCAATTCAATATATTAAAGCTTAACTATTACAGGTTTACACATTCGTCTAGGAGATTGTACCGTCCTATTATTCCACATTCTTCTACCAAATATATAGTGGTTAAAGGGCGTAATACCGGCTCCTACTGATGAGTCGCCAGTGAGCACGAAACGAATGTGCATGAGATTATACTTTCCGTTCATGCTGCCTTTGGTTTATCCTTCTGGTCACAACTGAACTAATTTGTTACTAGGTTCGCAAAACCTAATACATACTTACTTTTTTGTTTGTTCTGCTGGTCTTCATTCGATCTACCCGTCGGAGCCACCAAAGGATTAATATTTGTGCCCTGCTTTCGCCCACCTTTATTTGTGAGATTGTGAACCCTGTTTCCCCACTGAACTGGCCGTTCTCGAGGAGCAGTACATTGGTTTTGCTGACGCTTATACGCCGTATTCATCGGAGCTGGAGTCCTTATATACTGACTTTGCTTCCAGGCCACTGGCTGTTGCCTTCTGTCGCGGAATTAATTATTATGCCGCGAAGAATTCCAGTACGGTATGTCGCTCCTGCCAGATGTTGTAACTGGATCCATGCGTGGAGTTGCAGCTGCCACTTTGTTTGTCATCATGGCCGAACTTTGAAGAGCCTGAAGTCTCTCTTCAATGCCTCCCTGGGCGCTGGATATTGCACCGTATCTGGTAGGATCCAGCAGCATGAACATGATGGCCTCATGCGGTTGCAACCCGGGTAAAGACTCAGTAAGCTTCGAGAACTACCGCTTGATACGTGCCATGGTATCCATGGGCATCTCACCCAGTAATGGTTTCAGGCTGTATAATTCTGAGAACACCTCCTGAGGCCTGGCCCGGAAATGATCCAACACTCGTTTTTTGTACTCTTCATACGTGAGGTCAACCGGCAATTCCAATTGGACTGCTACTGTCCGGTCCACTAATTCCTGGGCAACCACACGCACAATAGGTGCTTCTAATGTAAATCCTTGGGCTCGAACTGATGCTTCAAATTTTTCGAACCACAACTCTGGCCTTACCACAACTAGTGGTGCCAGCATGGGCTTAAACTCTGATGACGGTCTGAAATAACTCGTCGATTCGGTTGAAAACGCCGGCATATTTCCTCCTGATTCTTATCCTGCTGCGGTCGCCATTGTTGTGGCCACCTATTGGATCACAAACAAATTATTCTACAATGGAACATCTTAAGTAGCAAAACACAGAAACTAAATTTTGAAAATGCACACGTGCACTGTTCCAGAATCAACTGGAATCTTTTTAGAGAATTAAGATAACTGAGTGATTATGGAAGTTTTTATTTCTTGAATACTGACGAGTTTGTTTCTTCTGTTTCATCGTTATTATCTATTTGATTTCAGGCATCTACGTTTACGGACATTATACCGAAACGAATTAATAGGAAATTGTGTAAACTAAGAATTAAACGAGATAATATAATAAAGTGTAGTCTTATCAATAGTATTAAACAAATGAGGTTAGATATCATTGATAACGAAATTAATTCATCACTGCTGATAATTCGGCAAAGATCAGAACGAATTATTTTGGCCAAAATGAAGAGTAATCCTAGACTAGGATACAAACTCCTCACAAATTATAGTAAATATAAGGAAAAGTTAAAGCTTATATTACCTGTGGATAAAACTGAGCACGAATTTCTCTGGGAATTGGATGATGTTTTTGGCAATTTGATATGTAATCCACAGAATGAAAGAAATTTTATGGAAATATCTGGTCCTTTGGGAGACCAGGAATCAGGACTTGTTATTGACAGTGATTAATTGATAAAATTGATGTTAAAAATCAAATCAAAAAAACAAAAAGATCACCTTGGTATTTCGATTGATAATCTGATTCAATTACACTTAACATTTAGGAAAGTACTCTGCAACTTTATAAATAGAATTTTGAAGAATGGGAAATTACCAATCGATATATTAACGATAGTAGCTAAGCCGTTGCCAAAAGTTAGTAAGCCAACGTGCGTCAGTGATTATAGATTAATCTATATTATCCCTTCGTTGTTGAAGATAATAGAACGATTGATACTAGATCATTTAGAACGTATGCTACCGGCTGATTTTGACTTATGTCAACATGGCTTTACGAAAGGTAGATCGACAACTACTAATATGCTTTCCATGTGGAAACATGTAATCACATTAGACGAGAATAAGTTAGATGCATTAATTATATTTATAGATATCTCAAAAGCTTTTGACTCTATATCTTTTGATGCTATTTTGAATGCGATTAGTTTGTTGAATATTGATCCGAATATTTCTTAGATTACTTAAATACTATCTATATAATCGACGAATGAGTATTCAAGTAAACGATTTGATATTAAAATCGAAACGAGTAACGAGTGGAGTTCCACAGGGATCATGCTTGGGGCCAATTTTATTTAAAATTGTATTTGCAAATTTGGAAACTTAGATCCTTAACGGTCGAGTTTGCAAATTCGCTGATGATTTAAAAATAATCTTCCCAATTGATCCAAAGAATTTCGAATTCTCCAAAAATAATGTGACATTAGATTTGTATGATTTGAGTAAATATTTGATTACACTAGGGCTGAGAATAAACAATAAAAAGACGAAAGCTTTAAAAATAGGGAACAGAACAAACTTTCATTATGTTTATTTTCATGATACTATTATTAATGATGTGTTTGAGATTAAACTTATGCAAGAAATTAAGGATTTAGGCATAACTATTCAATGTACAGCTTCCGCTGAGAGACATATTGAAAGTAAAGTAGGCAGTGCCAAGAAAAGATGGGCACTAATGAATGGAAATATCTTATCAAATGATATAAAACTTCAAATGTATATAATATGGATTAGACCAGTACTAGAATATGCTGTCGCTACTTGGAATCCATTAAAAAAGGGTTTGTCTAATAATATAGAAGCTGTACAAAGAAAGGTTGTGAAACATATTAGTCCTATTTCTTGCACTATATACGCCTCTAGATTACAGTTTGTGTCATTGCAATCTCTGTGGTTTCGGAGGATGTGTTATTGTATAAAAGTTTTCCATTTGAACCAGTGGACTGGTGCCTATATGACTCCAATAAGAAATAGTCATGAAGTTGGAACTAGATCTGGACATTTGGCGATATCTCTTCCTTTCGTGGGGAATGTAGCGAGCAAGTTATTCTCTTTCTCGAAAATCTACAAAATTTATAACCAATTGCCGAAAGGGCTTAGAGAAATGCCTCCATCTAAGATGTCTTTTAAAACTTTATCTACTGAACTTGAAAAAGTCTGCAATCCTGCTGATATTTTTTATTTTTTTGATTATGATAATACTTTCTCATGGTAGAATAAAAGACAAGGATAATTGTTATCGGAAACGGATTTTCTTGAGATTTTTATTTCCATGTTTTGTATTATTATAATTGAAATGTTATGCACTATATCTTCAAATTAGTTAACATTACATGCAATCAATTGCTAGTCATGGTTCTCAATTTTTGCATAATGTTACACTCGAATTATACCTTAATTGTTCCTAATTTGATGATGTATATATTATTCTTTTCAGTCGAACTTTCTGATATAGATATATTGTATTTTACAACTAGTGAGATATACCTATCTACATGAGATTAATTGCACAATTATTGTGATGTGATAATTTTTTTAATATATATTGTACAATTTCCAGTTTTATTATTTGATGTAATATGTGTGGTTTTAATCCAAATAAATATATTCTATTCTATTCTATTCTATTCTACTTTTAGGACGAGTTTCAACATGTCGTGCAGGTACTTCGCTAGGTTTAATTTTCATATTTTGTCGATCTCTTTACTCAGTTGCCTTGGTTTTAACCTTTACTTCTTTTCAAATTTATCTGGCTCTTTTTCTTTTTAACGCAATGTTGAGTCAGATCTCTACTCAGTTTCTTGATACTTCAATGGGTATCGTTCCTCAGTCTCCACCTCCGTCCAGGTAAACTGTGAAATGCAGCGATCTAGTGCTAAACACTCTACTGTGCCATTTACTTCTACAAATGCATTTTTATCAGCCATATGATTGATTTTGAATGACCCATCAGAGAACTTAGTCAAACAATTTTGTCTATTATTATAATCAAGGTTGCGGTCTTGAAATAAACACCTGACCCATTAATTACTTACATATGTCAGTATACACTAAGAATTGTATAGTGTAGAAAAAGCAATTCATCCAGTAGACCGGTTTCGTCCTTATTGAGAACTCATCATCTACTGACCAAAATTTGCCGCGGACAGGACTCTAATCTGAGCACGTCTGCTTCGGAATTCTGGCAAGTACATTGGTCTACTGGATGAATTGCCTTTTCTACACTATACAATTCTTAGTGTATACTGACATATGTAAGTAATTAATGGGTCAGGTGTTTATATCAAGACCGCAACCTTGATTATAATAATTGTTATCACCACCCGCGCAAACAATGTTCGTTTAATTATATAAATGTTCTTTTCAATACCACTTCCCCATGTAATGTGGTGTCTGTTCAGTAATGACAGATTGGGCATGGTTAGTTGGAACTTTGGGTCTAAATGGATGTCATATGAGCTCCACCTAGAGGAAAATTGACTAACCAAGTTACATTAGTTAGTATGTAACTGAAAATTGTGTGTAGTGTAGTGTGCGGCAGGATAGCTCAGTGGTTAGAGCACCAGATTCCGAAGCAGACGTGCCCAGGTTCGTATCCTGTCCGCGGCAAATTCTGGCCAGTACTTGATGAGTTCACAATAAGGACGAAACCGGTCTACTGGATGAATTGCCTTTTCTACACTATACAATTCTTAGTTTATACTGACATATGTAAGTAATTAATGGGTCAAGTGTTTATATCAAGACCGCAACCTTGATTATAATAATTGTTATCACCACCCGCGCAACCAATGTTCGTTTAATTATATAAATGTTCATTTCAATACCACTTCCCCATGTAATGTGGTGTCTGTTCAGTAATGACAGATTGGGCATGGTTAGTTGGAACTTTTGGTCTAAATGGATGCCATATGAGCTCCACCTAAAGGAAAAATTGACTAACCAAGTTACATTAGTTAGTATATAACTGAAAATTGTGTGTAGTGTAGTGTGCGGCAGGATAGCTCAGTGGTTAGAGCACCAGATTCCGAAGCAGACGTGCCCAGGTTCAAGTCCTGTCCGCGGCAAATTCTGGCCAGTACTTGATGAGTTCCCAATAAGGACGAAACCGGTCTACTGGATGAATTGCCTTTTCTATACTATAAAATTCTTAGTGTATACTGACATATGTAAGTAACTAATGGGTCAGGTGATTATGTCAAGACCGAAACTTTGATTAAAATAATTTTTATTACCACCCGCGCAACCAATGTTCGTTTGATTTTGTCTATTCTGTTTAGCTATGTATACATGAGATGCCAATATGAAATCTGAAGATACAGAGCATTTAATCCTTAGACTTCTAATCTTGATTCAAGCTAAACGGCACATTTTATCTTTGAATGCTCCTACAAACCAATCAAATGAACTACAGGCCCAATCGAGATAACTCAGAGCTTCCATTAGTAGATCTTTAGGTAATCTCAATGGCTCTCCAAAAACAAGTTCTATGGATGTTCCTAACTGAGTTCTGTATCTATTTTGCATTGCCAGAAAAACTATGGGCAAATCATGTATCTAATGCAGCGTAATGCAGCCTTCAGCTCTCTGCGCAGTCGCTCAACCATCCCATTAGCTCCGGAATTATATGCACATTTGTGTTATATTTTTATCTTCATAACATTCAATGATCTGACAAATAGTTCAGAAATAAACTGACTACCATGATCACTAGTTACCCTTGCCGGGACACCATATCGTGGCACCTAATTATGCAAGAACATAAGTAGGATTTTTTGAATAAAGTTTGCAAGCTTGAAGTAAGCAACAATCCCATTATATTTAACCGGTCGTCGAACAACAGAAAAACTACCGCTAGTCGCACGAACTGGTGCGTTTCGACCTTCCATGGTTATTATTAAAGTTTTGCATACATTGTACGTGACTGGAAAGGTCGGCTGCTCAATTTCTATGCAATCACGAACATTAGATTTTGTAGCTTTTGCCACACACACATATATATATATATAGACAATAATATTAAACAACAATCGATTGAGCAGGTGGGGGTTAAGATTCTTTAAATTAAGTTTGCGAGGTTTAAGTGAGCATCAATCCCATTATAATTAACCAGTCGTTGAACAACATAGCAAAACTACCGCCAGTCGCACGCACTGACGCGTTTTGACCTTTCATGATCATCATCAGAGTACGACGGGAAAATGACTGGCTAGGCTCAATCCGCATTGCATATATAACGATATGTACATGCGTGAAACGACCATCTGGTATACCAATCTTTTTAA
>JAQBSW010015158.1:0-10308 GCA_029291075.1 Eudiplozoon nipponicum | reverse complement strand
AGGTCGAAACGCTTCAGTGCGTTGTGACTGGCAGTAGTTTTGTTGTTGTTCGACGACTGGTTAAATACAATGGGATTGGTGTTTATTTCAAGTTCGCAAACTTGATTTAAATAATTGTTACCACCACCCGCGCAATCAATTATTGTTAAATTGATTGAATAATGTATAAAAAAAGAATTCGGAAAGAATTTCATTTTTAACACCAGAAAATAAAGTCATTTACATAAATAGCCCATTAATGGGGCCGATTTTACATACACAACTCAGAATAAATTTCAAGCGGATTTAACACGCACTTCTAATAAAACTGATTTTAGCGTCTAGTTTATTTTAACATGCTTGTATTTAACATAAATTAAAGAGAAACAGAAGTTAATATCGACCTCAAACATTTTTTATCAATATGAATGTGTAGGTTGTCGATCAACCTACATAAACCGATCGAACAAATAGTTAACAATAAAAGTAAAAGAACATTGGAATTTAAACTTCAATGCTAAAGCAAATAGTGAATATACATCTGTAGCTGCACGACATATCATTAAAACCTCGCACGTATGTTCTTCAGATGTCGCCTTGAAGAAAATTACTGAATGCAACAACAGAAATGAGTTAACAATATATGTAACGCTGCGGATAAAATAACTGCACCCCGATTTTTCCAAGCATTTTTAAACATCAAGACTTAACTGAAATGATGACCACATATGATTTGCCGTTTCCACATTTCACACTTCTCGTTTTAATACTCTGTTTTTAGCTCCCATATATATATATATATATATATATATATATATATATAATTTATAGATAACTGAGGAGAAAATTAGAAGAAAACTGTTCTTATATTTAATAAAATTTATTTTGGTATTTATACGTTGGAATATTAATATTTTTAAGAGGTACAAACCAAGAGCAGTGGTAGGAATATCAATAAAAGTGTCGCAAACATGAAGAATGATGATTCCTTCAGATAATAAATAACTCACTAAAGTGTAAAGTAAAGACAGAAATTATGAGAAAGATGTTTTAAGGATAAATAAAATAGAATAGAACTGATGTTAGGTAAATTATCAAGAACCCAAGGTAAATATTATTTGTGTACCCATTTAAATAAATTCATAAAGAGACACAAGAATTATACACTAACATTCTATTTATTGATTTTAGAGTGATTGAAAACCATTTATCGAAATACCACTAACGAACATATTTTTGTACCTTTTGCTACTAATGTAATAAATATATTTTAACCGATGAAACATTTATTTTCTTTTTTCTTTATTTTAATTAAATCGGTTCTTTTCGTATATTAAATAAAGGATTGCGTTTGTCAAAGCGTTAGAAATTTATCATCATTCCAGTTCAAAGTACGGCCGGTTACTAATGAATAAAAAGCCAGATTGAATTTGAAAATGTAGCCATAACTAACTGCTATCTAATGTTATCCTCTTCGAACTTTCAACGGTCGTATTTATTCTCTAAAATACACGTATTTAAAATCCCAAAGAACTATCTTCATAAACATCGAATGTTTCCAATTTTGCTGTATCTTTTATTTGGTTCTGAAGAAGGCTGTCTATATATTTCTTTTAATTTGTTAAACTCATAATCCCCATTTTTAGAATTGTCTATCGTCAAGCTATTTTTATTAAAAATTATAGAATCTCACCACTAATTCAGAATTTATTATTAGAACCGCAATGGAGAAGAAATCCATAATTTTTAACTTCTCTAAAAATGTCTTTTTTTAAATTACATCTGCTTCGTTTAGAAAGAGGCTCAAAAACGTAATATAACAATTATCTCCTTCTTTAGTTTATTTTTAACATCATATGTTTAATTCGCAAGTTCAACGAATTTTTCCAATTCATTATCACCCTTACTGGCGACTCATCAGTAGGAGCCGTTATTACGCCCTTTAACCACTATATATCTCGGTGAAGAATGTGGTCACAACTGAACTAATTTGTTACTAGGTTCCCAACACCTAATACATACTTTTATATATATTAGTTCTCCGCAACAAACAGTATTTAACCATTATCACCCTGTTTCCATATCTAAAATACATCGTCCATGTGATAGTGTTGAAGTAATTCTTTCTAATATGGACGTCTGAAAATATTGAAAGCAAATTAATCACGGGAATTGATAGCGTTTAACACATAGAAACACATCTATTTGAGTTTAACCGATTAAATACGGCCTGCTGAAATATGAATGCTGTGCGGACCAGGTTTGTTTATGCTAAACTGTTTTTTTTAATTTACCACAATAATTATTACAAGAAAAGAAGCCATCATTATTGCCATTTTCTAACATGAATCAGATATCCTTTGTTAGCATCCTTAAAACTTGGAAGCATTGGTCGTGAATGTAACCTGCTATCTCTCACTCTCTTTCTTCTCTATCTCTCTCTCTAGATATATATATATATATATATGATGTTAAACACTGAAAATCCTAAACAATGGAGTTTCTTTTCGAATCAGAAAAGAGCCAATTGATTTCAGTCAGACCAAACTTTCACTACATAGGCTATATTTAAATCATGCATACATATAAGTTAATACTTTACGGCAAAGTCTTTATATATAAAAACTAACGTAAACCGAGTTGAGTGAAGTAAAAAACTCAGAGATTTTATTTCACGTCTAATTTTTGAAGATTATCGAAATAACGTTCCTCGAATCCAAATTCACTCTACCGGGTCCAGCAAACAATTGGTATCAAAAGGGAATTATTATTCACATTCTAGAAACTCATATGGCATGTGTCTGGAACAGACTTAGAATACCAACGTAAATCACCTAGTCTGCTTATTGTGCACTTTCCCTCGCAAACGGGAGGAACGAAGACATATCCTGGCATCTGTAATCCTGATGCTCCAGAGATATTTTGTATGCTAATCGTTGTTGGCAGACCGTATAAGATACAGAAACCTCCAGAGATATATCCTCCACAACCTGCACAGTATATTGAAATATGGGACAGCCTACAGGCAAAATTCCTGAGAAAATTTTAAATTACTGCCGCTCCTTCGATAACATCTGATTCTGTATATGCCAGATGTACATCTTTGAACACAAAAGCGATTGTCATTTTCGATATTACTGGCAAAATGTTGCCAAGAATCTGCATGGTTGTGAATAAAGCTTGTTCATTCCTCCACGGAAGTGGATCGCAATATAGGATAAGCTTCATGAGGTTACGTGTGTGAATAACTATCATTCCTTTATATTTGACAAATCCCCTTTTTTTTAAT
The DNA here is from genome assembly GCA_029291075.1 of Eudiplozoon nipponicum. Classification (NCBI taxonomy): domain Eukaryota; kingdom Metazoa; phylum Platyhelminthes; class Monogenea; order Mazocraeidea; family Diplozoidae; genus Eudiplozoon; species Eudiplozoon nipponicum. The sequence goes on along the minus strand of JAQBSW010015158.1, from coordinate 7,040 downwards.
TAATAATGTTTATCAGCGATTGCGAAATTGTTATGTTAGCGACTGCACGGAAATTGTGCAACCGTCATTCAAGTCAAGTAATACATTTTTATGACTTTGAAGGATGAAATCCGCATCAGTGCTTGGCAAAACAGAATGTACACATTGCTATTTGATCGCCATCACGCAGACTGCCTTAGTTCTCTGATAAGTTACCTAAGAATTTCGAAACTCGTCAGATTTTATAATGGATTTTATTTTCCGAACATGATTAAATTAGCTTATACTTTAAATATTTGCTCCCTTAACGTTTTTTAAATACTAGAAATTATTGCCGATTTTTCAGTATTAACTAAACATGAATTTGATTTGGTCTCGACAAATAATTACAAGAGAATTTGGATTTTTAACTATAGGCAAATAATGTAAGCGTATCGTAATTTTCATTGAGATATTTTAAGTAACTAAAGTAAAAATAAAAATACAAAAAGAAAGCCTACCTCTTTTGGTCTCTAAAGATGTCGCCCCAGGTACTCCAAATGCACCTGAATGATAAAGAAGCAGGTTTAGGAGAAACGTAAAAAACAGTTAGTAGACGAATTTAAAAGGTGCAAAATTGTAGGTGTATACATAATTAAAACATCTGGACCAACAGATGATAATGGTTCAAGAACGCCGGGCTCTGTCATCTCTTGAGTTGCTAGAGTCGCTGCTACTAATTTCTTTGGAGCACCAAATACTTTTGGTGGTTGATAACCATCATTTAAATCTATCCTTAGTTTAAAGCTTTCGACAGTCGGCCCTGGACATTCGCTGCAACCAGGAAATTGGAATATAGTGTTGTTTTGGCTTAGAAACTCTTTCCACCACCAGAGCAGACAACTGGTCTCCTCCTGCACCTTAGAGGTATATATCTGCTTTAAGTAATTCGTGCTTTCCGGCCTCGGGAGGCATATACGCTTATTTTGACAATCTATCGTCCTAATACATTTTCTAATGAAACCCAGTCCCAATAAGGCAGTCTGAGTATTCCCTACAACAAAATACTTATGGTAGATATTTTCATATATTAATAATTTCGTGACCCATTCGCCCGCAGTCACCATCGATGCGCTCAATGCCTAGCACAAATTTCCTCTTGTAGGTTTTACGTTTAATGGTCAATTCATTGTTAATACCGGCACATCAGCTCCAGTATCCAATTGCAATATTATTGGCTGTCAGTTGAAGAGTTCTAAAATGTTAACTTTAAAAGAAATCCTAACATGTGACAATGTTTCCCATACTTTTTTATCTTCGATTCTGAACACTTTTAGGTTGCTCTGCTGGTCTTCCCTCGATCTTCACACCTGAACTTCCAAATTATTTATATTTTAAGCATAATCTCGACTATCTTTATTGGTGAGATGGTGGACCGTATTTCTCCATTGGACTGTCTGTTCTCTAGGAGCACCATACAGGTTTTAATGTCCCATAAACGATGTAGTCGTCGGGGCTGATATCTTTATATATTGACCTTGCTTCCACGCCACTGGCTATTGTCGTCTGTTCCACACTTCCTGTTTAAACCGCGAAGAATTTAAGTAATGTGCGTCGCTACTGCCGGATATTGTAATGGTACAGATGCGTGCAGTCGCAGCTGCCAATTTTTTGGTCATTATGGCCGAAATATAAATAACCTGAATTATTTCTTCCAAGCTTCCCTGGGCGATCGATATGGCGCCATATCTGGTAGGATCTATCATTATAAACATGATGGACTTGCTGCACGAACTATTTGGAACAAACATTGGTTGGTACATTATGCGAAAATTTTTTCCATCTGTTCAACATTTCCGGTCCAAAAGTATTCAATATCGACTTGCAGACTCTGCTTAAGCTAGCTTCCTATAGCTCTAAAAGTATTAATAATAGCCTTGCTTGCAAGAAGTTGGTGCCTATTTTAAATCACAAAATTTATTATGGAATATCTTCAAAGACGGCTGTTCGAGTTAGTTTACATATATTTGACGTTTATTCCTATTTAGCTTTCCGGAAAATGTAAATTCAACTCTACAACGGATAAACACATGGTCCGAGTTAACACACGTATTCCATAACATACGACAGTCCTGGAGGCAATCACGCCATATAAAACTCAATGCTGCATGATCTATTTGAGTCCGTATTTGTCCGGCGGCCGGAGAACATCGTGTGGCCCATTGCCATACACTACGTATGACATGTGTGCTAACCGATGTTTCGCGCAGCTATCCATCATTTGTTCGCTATATTGTTGCTCATTGAACTTAAATTTTATCTGCAACCTAGATGAAAATCTGCTTCGTTTAAGCGCTCAATAGGAGAATTCCTGTCACCCATCAACATGACTAGGTTTCAACTTCTGTTAAATAACTTATGTCGGAGTTGAATGCACCCTTATTTTCACCTGTGATGCAATTTAGGGATATAAAGGAAAAGTCCATGATGATTATAATTTCGGTCATTTATTATACCAGACGAATTTTAAAGTACCACACAAATTCAGCTGCTTCAACTCGTTAAAGAACACCTAAAATAATGCATGCAAATACACATAAATATTTACATATATGCAAACACAATAATAAATACATAGATAACTACACACATATATGCTTACATTCCAACACGCATACAAACACACATGCATACATAGATACATCAATATGTACAGAAAAACATACGTCCATATACAAATACATACCTACTTAAATACACGTATACATACATTCATAAATCGATATTAAGGAACCTAGCTCACCAGAAATGTCGGTCTGAGAGGTTCCGTCACTAAAAAATGCATAATTATTTGAGCCTGTACACTAAAACTGTTTGTAAATAGACTCCCGAAGATATCCGCCATTTCAAATTAGGCTCCGTTATCCAGGATACATGGTGATGAACCGAGTGACCATTATCTCAAATAATATTATTCACCCACGTTATGTCTGGCTGTTCGTACTCTGAGTTTAGCGGTCGTCTGAATTGGTCTCGGAACACTGAGCTGTAGAATTGGTATGTTGCCTTCTCACACAATGTCCCAACCAATGCAATCGACGTTCTATACCAATGTTTGATACTAATGGTTGATAAAATAACGACTGAAAAATGGGAGATTTAGAACGTTGCCTCAGCGCGGCCAAGTATAATCGGTTGTTTCTCGTCTTCGCAGCATAAAGAAGTACCAACGTTATATTAACTTGTAGACATTCGACTCGAGTCTTAGAAAAATATTTTGGTGATTCCTGATTGGTTTACATTATTTAGCGAAAGCTTGAGCAGCAAGATCAATACGCATGAATATTCCAGATGAAATCAATTAACCTTCTGCCTTTTATGATAAAATAGCTATATGTTAGTTATGAAATATTGACTAAATGACGGAGGAAATGATATAATCTTACTAGGTCAGTAATTTCTACAGCTTACATTTCTTTATTCTAAATGCTATGCGGCGATCTAAAAAGGTCTAAATCGTCATTTCTGTAGGTAATATACATATATATTCCATGATGCTGTGACAATGAAATCTCAGCTTTTATATGCTAATCTAATATTGACACGCTTGATCGGTTGAATGGTCAAAAAATAAACCTAATTTACTTATATCTGTAAATGATAAATGAAAATGTCGTACACAACCTTCAGGTAAATACTCTCCAGCATACATAGTGTGTTTCTAAAGCTATTCAGATAAACCTAGATAGTTTTAAATCATGAAAATATTATATTTATAGAAAATTATCATATAATTATTGGAAATATAAAACAAGTGCGCAATTTACCGTTGCCACCACAGATATCAACTGAGCCATCTATGGGAGTGCAAGAGAAAAGAAATCAAAATGGTTACCTTTAAAAAAGAGAATGAAGGAGATATCAAAACAAATTCATATACAAGAGATAATTTTGTTAATTAAAATATAATTTACAAGTATCATGGCCAGATTGTAAGGATTTTCTGAAACAAACGTGTTCAGAATTGGTTGTAAAACTCAATTTTGTTGGTATGTAGCATATTCTGAAATCCATTCTATTGGTATAAATTACAGTTTCGGCATCTATAAACTACTTCGTTCGAATCTTCTACAGGCTCGGCATACATTATACATAGTAAATTGGCTTTGAAGTCGCATTGACAAAGGTAACTCCATTAGTGCTTAAATACTCATTCGCGTTGGAGAATGCACCGACCAATTGTCCCACATTTCTTGACCATCTATGTATTGGGTTTAGAACGTAATAACGGCTCGTATTGATGATTCGCTAGTAAAGATGTAAAGGAAGTGTACATTAGAATATATTCTTCGTTCATGCTGGCTTTGGTTTGTTCTTGTGGTTTTATCTGAACCAATTTTTTAATAGATGTGCACTTCCAATGCACAATTGCATATAAAGTAATTCTCTGTAAGAAGGAATAGATAATAAATACGTACTGGTTACATTTGGGATTACTCAAACTTAATTTACAAGAATGACATACTCAACTAAATATATAGTTTATATATATATATATATATACATCAACTATATAGGTGTGTGTATATAGTCAAATTCATACTATAAGACTTCAATCTAATATACTTCCCCTAGTGGCATGGTGTCTTTTTTATAATGTTTGATTGGTGGAGGCTAGATAGACCTTCAGATCTTGAGATTCCAAAAATGTTTCACTTGCTGCAGAAGTAGTTTAGAGGACAGAATCTCAAACTCAAAATCATAGTTGCCCAGTTTCATGTCTCGTCCGCGACAAATACATGAAAGTACTTGGCGAAATACAAATAAGGACGAAATCGGTTAAGTTGATGAATTAACTTCAATAACCCCTACAAAGCTTAATTTATACTGAAACATTTAGATGAAATTAAATTCATTTCTATAAAAAGCTTGTAAACTTGATTTAAATAATTTTTATCACCACCCACACAATCACTGATACTTCAGTTGCACAAATCTTCAATTAAGTACCGCTTTTTCAGGTAGCGATGATAAATTAGGTGTAGTTAGTTGGAATTTTAGGTTTAGAGAGATGTCAAAAACTAACCAAGATACATTAGCTAGTATATGGCGAAAATTTGTATAACAGACATGCCCAGATTGCAGCACTGCACGCAGCAAATTCTAGACAGTACATGAAGAGTTTCAATTAAGTACGAATCTGGTTTAATGAATAAATTGTCTTTTTTATCGTATCCAATCCTTATTTTATATTGGCAAATGTATGAGTATAATAAGCCTGGTGTTCATATCAAGACCGCAACCTAGATTTAAATTATAATATAATATAATCTCTTCAATCAGTTTAATAAATACACAGAGCGACATCCATTAGAACATAAAAATATACCTAAGTTTATTTATAATACAATAAGTGAATATTTGCTTAAAAACACAGATAAGTATTTGTACAAATACGTACATATGTTAACTACAAGTTACATATCTAAATACCTATATATATAAAAAAATCATACAAATCGAAAGTATATATATATATATATATATATACGCATATTGGTAGATACGTCCATAAACAAAACGCATATATACGCGTATACATAAATAACATACACAAATAATAAAATATGTCTTGCGCAGAATCAGTTCCAGAGGATCCTTTGCCAATAAAGCATAATCAACTTGGCCTCTTCAATAGCAGCATTTAAAGCTAGAATTCCACAGATTTTCGCCAACTCGCTCTTCGTTAGCGAATGTATGATGGGCATGCTCGTACAACCGATATCGTGACGAACAGTATTCGTAAACTGGATGCCTCGCCGCTTTTTCTGTAGTTTTAGCCATTCGCTAGAGTGTCCTCTGTAGCCCGACCAGCGTATTTCTAATTGAACTTCTAAAACAGCGACCTAAATAATACAATCGGATTTATGTTCTAAGACTGGATGCTGATGGAAGATCAGAATGCGGTCGAATAGAATTTTTCGGCTTTGAAATTTTATTAATTAAGGACTCCTGACAACCGCTAGAAGCCACAATAGGCTATTTCTTGTCATCGCAACATAAATAAAGACCGACGGTACATTGATTTGAGAACATTTGGTTTGGCTCACCGTAAAATAATTTGTCAATTCCAGGTTGCTTTTCACATTTTCACAAATGGTGCAGCAGCAATGCTAATTAGCTTAAATACCTCAGCAGTAACAGATCCCTAAGGTACCAGCAATGACAAATGGCCAGATTTACGCAGACAAATATCTTTCAAATGGCGCATCAATCGGAAAAAAATTAGAAATACCTTTACTAGGTCAGTAATTTTTACACACACTCTTTCTTTTTCGTAAATGCTATGCGGCAGTGAATTAACAATATTTTAAATCCCCATGTGACTCTGTAGACGTTCTAAACTAAATACCCCTATTTATTGAATCCTGTTTTGAAGCATAAAGATTTTGCTGATACTACTACATTCATATCCACTCCCAGTTTTTGTGACGATGAATGTTAATCTACTATTGACAAGCTTTAGATTGAATGACGAACAATAAACTTGTATTTAATTAATGAAAAAATCTTCCAAAGCCCTTCGGTTATTGCTCTACAGCATACGTAGTTTGCTTTAAAAGCCAGTCAGATAAATCCAGAAAGTTTTATATAATGAAATGAAGATATTATTAGAAATTTGTAATGGATATCATTGAAAAACAAAACAATTGCAAAATTTACCGTTGGCAACGCAGGCATCCACTGCATCATCTAAAAGAATATGAAAAAAACATAAATCATAATCGATTACTATAACAAGCGAGAACGAAATCGAAGCTGAAGTTTGATCTTGAGCTGAATCCTATTTACATTTTTTTAAAAACATTTCAGACTATACTGAATTTAAGAAATACGACAACAGTTATTTATTTAAATAAAAAGAAATCTATTTCAAACGAAAAGGATATATATATATATATATATATATATATATATATATATATATAATACACACACACACACACACACATATATATATATATATATATATATATACACACACACACATACATATATATATATATATATATATATATATA
>JAQBSW010015157.1:0-10309 GCA_029291075.1 Eudiplozoon nipponicum | reverse complement strand
AATCCATATTAGATCATACTTCATTTCCAACGGTTAATGCGTCAGACGACCCTGATTAGATCGTACCTAATTTCCAGCTGTTACTACGCCAGACAACGCAGATTAGATCGTACCTCATTTGAAGCGGTAAATAAGCCAGACAACCAAGATAGGATCGTCCCTCATTTCCAGCGGTTACTACGCCAGACAACCCAGATAAGACGAACATCATTTCCAGCGGTTACTAAACAAAAGAACCAAGATAAGATCGTACTATATTTCCAACGGTTATTACGCCAGACAATCGAGATCAGATCGTACCTCATTTCCAGTGGTTAATGCGCCAGGCAACCAAGATTAGATCGTACCTCATTTCTAGCGGTTACTGCGCCAGCGGTTAATGTGCCAGACAAACAAAATAGGATAGTACCTCATTTCCAGCGGTAACTACGCCAGACAAACCAGATTAGATCGTACCTCATTTCCAGCGGGTTAATGCGTCAAAAACGACCCTGATAAAGTCGTAACTAATTTCCAGCGGCGACTTACGCCAGGGCAAACCCAGATAAGATCCGTACATCATTTCCAGCGGTTAATGCGCCAGACCGCCAAGATTAGATCATACATTATTTCCAGCGGTTACTAAACAAGAGAGACCACGATTATATCGTGACTTATTTCCATCAGGTTAATACGCCCCAGACATAAACCAGATTAGGATCATACCTCATTTCCAGCGGTTAGTAGCGTCGAAACGACCCTGATAAGTTCGTAACTAATTTCCAGCGGTTACTATGCTATGAGCGACCCAGATAAGATCGTACATCATTTCCAGCGGTTAATGCGCCAGACGACCCTGATTTGATTCGTACACTATTTTCCCCACGCAGAAGCACCCGTATAAGAATGAAGCAGTCAGCCCAATGAGAAAAGCAGACTTCGAGCTGAAGTGAACATAAATTAATTAATGTGTAAATTTGTTTTATTAAATCGATGCTCGTTGTGCGAGCAATATTCTATATATAATCGAGTAAAAATAAAGCACTTGTGGTACATTTAATATGTCTTCTGATGGGTTGGAAACGTTGATTCAGGCATTGACTTCTCAACTGAATAATTTAACTGCAGAATTAGGCATAATTAAGGCTCGTCTAGACGATACGCTAATAATAAACACGGAAGACATACATGTACCTTGACCATCCAACATAGGCGGACAAAACAATGGCGACCGCGCCGAAGGGGAATCAGGAGGAAATATACCGGCGTTTTCAGCCGAATCGACGATTTATTTCAGACCGTCATCAGAGTTTAAGCCGATGTTGGCACCACTAGATGTGGAAAGGCCACAGTTGTGGTTCGAAAAATTTGAAGCATCAGTTCGAGCCCAAGAATTTACATTGGAAGCACCTATTTTGCGTGTAGCTGTCCAGAAATTAGTGGACCGGATAGTAGCAGTCCAATTGGAATTGCCAATTGACCTCACGTATGAAGAATACAAAAGACGCGTGTTGGATCATTTCCCGGCTAGGCCTTGAAGAGAGACTTCAGGCTCTTCAAAGTTCGGCCATAATGACAAACAAAGTGGCAGCTGAATCTCGACGCATGGGTCCAGTTACGACATCTGACAGGAGCGACATACCGTATTGGAATTCTTTGCGGCATAATAAGCAGTTCCGTGACAGAAGGCAACAGCCAGTGGCCTGGAAGCAAAGTCAGTATATAACGACTCCAGCTACGACGAATACGACGTATAAGCGTCAGCAAAACCCATGTACTGCTCCTCGAGAACGGCCAGTGCAGTGGGGTAACAGGGTGCACAATCTCACAAATAAAGGTGGGAGAGAGCAGGGCACAAATATTAATCCTTTGGTGGCTCCGACGGGTATATCGAATGAAGACCAGCAGAACAAACAAAAAAGTGGTCCGAACCAGATGGCCTTTGAAGAAAAGGAAGTGTGGGAAACATTACCAAATTTAAGAATTTTCATTAAAGTTAAATTTTTAGAACTCTTCAACGGACAGCCAGTAATAATGCAATTGGATACTGGAGCTGATGTGTCGGTACTACCATTGACATGGCCATTGAACAATGTAAAACCTACGAAAGCAAGTTTATGTCAGGCATCGGGCGCATCGATGGTGGCTGTGGGCGAGTGGGACACGAAGTTGTTAATAAATGAAACTGTCTATCATATGTCTATTGTTGTTTCGAATACGCAAACGCCCTTATTGGGACTTGATTTCATTAGAAAATGGGTTAAGACTATAGATAAACGTGTATGCCTATCGCAGCCTGAGGGAATATGTTCAATAAAGTCTATATGTACCCCTAAGATGCAGGAGGAGACCAGTTGTCTGCCTGGGTGGTGGAAGAATCTTCAAACCCAATATAACATTATATACCAACTGCCTGATTGTAGCGAGCGTCCAGGGCCGACGGTCGACCAGTTTAAGCTATGGCTAGAACTAAATGACGGTTACGAACCACCAAAAGTATATGGTGCTCCTCCAAAGAAATTAGCAGCAGCGACTCGAGCAACCCAAGAAATGATAGAAGCCGGCGTTCTTGAACCGTCAACATCTGTTTTTCGTGCTCCGATGGTTTATGTTACAAAAAGGATGGTTCGCTCCGACCAGCGGCTGATTTTAGGCAATTGAACTCAGTAACTAAACCGGACCCGTATCCCATGCCGGCTCTGGGTGATCTGTTCTTACAGCTAGCGGGAGGCAAATGGTTTGCCGTGCTTGATCTTAAACAGGGATTTTGGAAAATAGGTGTGCGGCCCGAAGACCGATGGAAGTTAGCGGTACAAGTACCCCAAGGTCATTTCCAATTCACCCGGGTACCATTTGGCCTTAAAAACGCTCCGAAAGTGTTCCAAAGAATGATGGACTCGTTCGTGTCTGACTTAACGTGTACAACAGCTTACGTAGATGATGTTATTATATGGGCCACTACTGAACACGAATTACGTGTGAGGCTGCAGAAGATGTTGGCTAAAACAATAGAATGGCGATTACATTTTAATCCAGAAAAGGTACAGATAGGTCAAGAAGTGCGGTTCTTGGGGCACTTGGTCTCAGCGGACGGATGCATGCCGTTAGATTCGAATGTACAACCTATCAGGGATTATCCAGTGCCTACTGCTAGAAAACAATTGCGTCGGTTTATTGGTATGGTGAATTTCTATAGACCATACCTCGCAGGGATGGCGGTTACGCAACAGCCCTTATCTCAGTTGACTAGTGCCAAGATACCATTTCGTTGGACGGAGGAGGCTCAACAAGCGTTTGTGCTATGTAAGCAGAAATTAATAGATGCAACTATTTTGACTTTCCCGGTAGGTAATATGTCAATTGTTACAGACGCATCAGATATTGGTATAGGAGCGGTGTTACAAGCTGACGGACGTCCTGCGCAATATATAAGTCGCACACTCACTAAGGCGGAACAGAACTATACAGTCACAGAAAAAGAATTACTTGCCGTACAATGGGCGCTGCGGAAGTTTAGATATTTTGTCATCGGGGGACACGTGGACGTCTTTACTGACCACAAAGCGCTAGTGCATTGGAGATCACTATGTATTGAGAAGAAACGTGTACATCGAGCCATTGAAGAACTAGAAGAGTACGATATATCAATTCAGCATAGAGCAGGAATCGAGAATGCGGCGGCCGATGCGCTCAGCAGAATTTCCGCTGTGCGGGTTTCGCCGCTTATAAAAGTCTCTGAAGAACAGGGAAGAGATGCTACATGTCAGGAAAAAGTCAATCAATTAAAGAAACGGCACAGTTGTGTCTGCACCATATAAAACGTTGAGTCTACAGAACGGCCTGCTGGTACGGAAAGTAGGACAAACAGTGCAATGGTTTGTGCCAGAATCTATAAGAACAGAATTAATAGCCTTTTGGCTTGAAAATTTAGGACATCCCGGCGCTGAGCGGTGCATTGAGACATTCCAGTCACGATTGTTTTGGCTTAGTATGTCCAAAGAAATTCGTAGCTATTGTCAACAGTGCACTACATGCCAACGTTGTAAACCACAAAAACGAGAAAAAGTCACTCCGATTACTTTCAATGCCACTGCACGGAACGAGTTTCTGCATATCGACCTGGTAGGTCCACTGCCGGTAGCTCGCGGCGGCGTGTCCTATGTGTTTTCCATGGTCGATGAGTTTACCCGATGGGTCGAGTTTGTACCATTGAAGAAGATCACAACAGAAAAGATTATAACGTGCTTAGAAGAGCGATGGCTCAGTCGATTCGGTGCACCACAAGTTATTGTTACCGATCAAGGCGCTTACAGTTTGAGTCGAAAAAGAATTTGAAATCAGTGAAGTGCAAAGACAACCCGACATAAAGCATTCCCGCACAGCCACTTATCACCCGCAAACCAATGCGACAGCTGAGCGCGCACATAGGACGATGAAAGAGGTACTGCGATGTTGGTGCCACGAGAGCCCGGGAGCGTGGAGAGACAAATTACATTTGGTCGAGCGGGCCATGCGCTTTACAGTCTCAACAGCTACAGGATTCGCTCCAACGACCATGGTCTATGGAGGACACATAAGACTGCTAGGTGAACCTGTAATCCAAGGATCCCATGAGCGCTGCACCATAGCGGATATTCATGAACGACTAAAACAGTTAACTGAATATGTAGGCGCCACACAGCGACAAGGCTATGCAAGGCGACCGACACACACTCGCCTAAGGGTCGGCGACTATGTAATGGTAGCGAAGGTCGAGCCCATGGCACTGCATGCTGTTAATGATGGGCCGTATCGCGTGGAGAGGGTGGACGCAGAGCACAATACTGTTTTTGTTAGCCTGCCCGATGGACCACGATCTGTTGCACTGGATCGTTTAAGCAGAGTGCGAAAGCCGATTCCTGAGGGGGGAAGATGTGGCAATGGCCACCTTTAAGACAAATAATGAACAAAGGGTCTTATCTAGGGCAGACATTATTTCAACAGAAATTCCTCGCAGAAGCGCCCGTATAAGAATGAAGCAGTCAGCCCAATGAGAAAAGCAGACTTCGAGCTGAAGTGAACATAAATTAATTAATGTGTAAATTTGTTTTATTAAATCGATGCTCGTTGTGCGAGCAAAATTCTATATATAATCGAGTAAAAATAAAGCATTTGTGGTACATTTAATATGTCTTCTGATGGGTTGGAAACGTTGATTCAGGCATTGACTTCTCAAATGAATAATTTAACTGCAGAATTAGGCATAATTAAGGCTCGTCTAGACGATACACTAATAATAAATACGGAAGACATACAAGTACATGGACCATCCAACATAGGTGGACAAAACACTGACCACGTTATCCCAACAATTGAAATAAAGTTCAATGTCTTCCTATGTAAAAGAACATTAATTGTTCGGTTGGAAGAAAAGCACAAATTTAATTTCTGAAAGAAAATTATTTGTGAATACCCTTGATAAAATCTTGACAATTTATTTTCGCTTAAGTTTAACAGCACAAAACTTACATTACATGCCTAGTATACATGGGTTTCTTGCAAAGTTAAGCTTTAGGAAATTAAACCATCGAGACTTTAGCCATAATATTTTAAAATTAATTTCCGTTCCTCAATGTTATGTGTGTTTTAAATCCTATTTGAACAACTAATAAACTATTTCAGTCCTTTATAAAATACATTAATAAAACCTTTTCCAAATTTACTATATGTTATATACTAAAAATAAAGATGCTTGCATCTTTCTTGTAACGACCTTAAATCTTATTATTCCAACTATAAGCCTAGCACAGTGCTATAAATTTCATTGCGAATATTTAAAAAAAGCGTTATATAGATTAAAATATATATGTAGCGTGTCAGGCGTACATTCAGAACTTTAAATGCATCTGGGAATAAGTGTACTTCGTTTATTAAGAATTCTTTCAAATATATGCTAAAATGTTTTTATCACCAACCAATATTTAATTTAATTTAAGGCTATTCTTTGTCAGTTCGAATGGCATCAAACCATTAGGATCCCGGAAGCCCAAATTTAAAGTTATTCATTGATTAAACTGTCATGTTGATAAATAGATACGTAGGTTCGGTAATAATTTTTTGCACACACAAATCACTAAGGCTGATATTATAAAAATTTATATACTTTAACTAATAAGACATTTGAAATAAAGGATAACAAATTTAAGTATATATTTTCTTTATTCTGTTAGAACCGGAACACACTTTCTAAAGAGTCCTATGCTCATCCATTGCACCACAAAACTACTCATTTGTTTAATTTGCAAATATCTTTGAAACGAAGCCCAGGGTCATATTATTTTCCAGACTTGCCTAATCGTTGTTCCTAGAAAGTATTAACAGTAGCAATATTATTAAATTTAAATGTAAAAATTGTATAGCATTATTTAAATAAAAGGCAAAAAATATTATTGTCTTCAAAACTTTATTCCCTCTGTCTTTGTGTTTTGAAGACATGCTACTACGCTTAAGAAATTGGAGCCCTAGGCGGCTGCCTTTGCAGATTATTTAGTTTTGAAGCTTAATTCATACAAGTGTACACTAGGTTGAGTAAATATCGATTTTATTCTAATCATTGATGTGACAATTTTTGGCACGAAACATAGGTTTTAATATATTTTACGGAACCTAGCTCTCTAAACTCTACTTTGTAGGTGCCTAGTCTTTTTATTTATTTGTTGTACATGAATACCAATTTATCATAATTTGTGAGGTTGACACAAGGAGGTTTTCGAAAAAGTGGGTGCAAATGAACATTCGTTAATACTTTAAGCATAATTGGCGCATATGTGTTACATAGTTTGGTCTCAAATTTACTTTATCGTGCGCTCACTAAGTTTAATAAAATTTCTTTCGGAGAATAATATGTATTTCTGACTAATTATGGTAGATACATTTAACATAATTGATCCTTATTTATTATACGTTCCTGAGATCCAATAAATGAGAGAATAATATGGTCAAGAATAGTTCATGGAATGGTTTTAACAGGAAAGGTGAAGAAAGTTGCAAATATTTGATAAATACCTGGAATGTTTGAAGAAAATATGATCATAATACAAAAATGTCATTTAAAAACATTGTTTTAATAAACATCAATGGCAAATAAAATAAAAATGCTATCAATTTTTATTGCCAAAAGAACATTTATTAACAAAAATATAGTTAATGGAAAAATACATTATTTATTTAATCATGCAAAATAATCATAAGTAAATCCAACAGTAGATAAATTATCGATATCTATTATGCTTTCACCAAAACAAATTTTCTAGAAAACGAATGGAATATTTCTTCAAGCTAATAACGAGATTTCTTAACATCTTCCGTAATGGCAGTACTTCATTTTATATAACGCAATAAAAGCGTGTTTTCTTAGAGATGTAAATAAAATTACGGGTTGAAAGCAATATTTTTTCCAATCTATGCTAAGTTCTGTAGCTCCTTCTCTATATTAAAATGTTATTTGTAAAAAATATAATACAAGATTTTCTCTCTACGCAGATATGTTTTGTTCTACTAAAACAGTTATTCAGCATATACACCAAATGATAAAAAAGTGATTTATAATGTTTAAAATATAATCGCAATGTAATAATTCCTTTTAGCCACTAATTTCGTGAATTATTCGTCATAGGGATTAGCAAAAAATTTTTCTTCAAAATTTATTAACCAGTTCGATTTATTTTCATAAGTGATAAAATTATGCACAGGGAATTTTTCAATTAGAAAATACTTTTGTATTTATCGCATAATTTAGTTCTGGAATATATTTTCTTTTACCTGGCATTCTTGCTAAAGAAAAGCGCCAAAGATTGACTTTTTAATGATAGGGTATTGATTGGAGGAATACTTTAAGGTTAAGCACAGCAAGAGAAAACTAGAAAAAAAATTTTGACCTGAATTTTTAGCATCTCCTCTGGATAAAGTCGCATCCAGTAATAAGTTATTGAGTGGCAATTGGTCACGAGTTTTATGACATTTATGCATTATTTAAGGAAAAACCACTTAATTTGATCCTAAATCTCTTCCTGTTTATGTATATTTGTCTTCCTATATAAAAAATTATTTTGCTTTGCTTAGATTTGACAGGACAAACATTACCTGATCTGTGTTGTGACTTACATAGGCTGTTTTCCAATTTTATTGCTAATTAAGATATTTCTGCGTCATTTGATGGATGCTAATTTCAGGGGGGAAATTGTTTCGTTCCTTTCCAACTGACATTTGTTGATGTATTGTGCTGCTTTTGTTAGACGGTAGCTGTGTGTACTCAAGGGTTTTGTTCTTTGTCAGCATTAAACAGGCTTTGATGACAAAATTATATCTGAAAAATTGATTTAAATAATTTCCGTCAGAGCTCACACAATTTGCAATTACTTCGGCATGTCGACTTTCTTATCTATATTTGTACCGTTAAATGAGAAACAGTTTTGAAGTTTTAAAGTACAATTAACATATACAACCAACGTTAGGTTTACTCATTAAACCTTCCTATAGATCGTTCACCTTGTAAAATGAATTTTAACTGTTTATATGAGTTTCTCAGGTGATCTTTTATAGATTACAATTCTGAATTACTTAGAACCGATAAAAATATTATCGAAAGATGAATTAAAATATCAAAAAAAATCCGTTAAAATTTAAATATCATTTTTGAAGTTAATTGTTGCAATGTAAATAACCTTTCTTGGGGTTTGCGATAGACGGATTTGCTTATTAAATTTCTTCTTTGCCATCATCGGCTTGAAGGCACACAAAAAACCTCGAGTTTAAGTCACGTTTGCGTCAGTATAATATCGATAAATTGGGATTGAGTCTCCGTGCTTATGGTTAAGCTTTCAGTATTCATAAATATTATATACCCTTTCAATTTAATCAATAAACACAAAACCTAATGTACGTAAACTGGGCGTAACATCCCATCAAAAAATGTTACTCAAATTTCTGACCGGTGCTTTTATGTCGCATTCTCGTTTATGTCATTGACTTTATTATCCAATGTCGCGTTTTGCGTACGAAGTTTCTAGCTTTTCACAAACAGTTTCCAAAAAGATGCGATTGATCACAATTCCCATTTCTTTTTTGTCTGGGATCGGGCTGGGTTTGTATTCGTCCCAATGGAAATGCGGTTCTATCACATCTTTGTTTACTGGCAACGTTTCGATGCCGGTTTTGCAGCAGCATCCTCAGGCCACTATAAACAGCACAATACTCACAATAGCAGATTTAAGCAAATTGCTTAAATTGAATGGCTCGAGCTTATATCACAATCGATGACTACGGAACAACTGATAGCACTTGTAGGTCGGGAAAATCTTGATTCAATTACATTTCCAGGTGATCAGATTGTTTTTTTTTAAATTGATTAATGGGCTTTTACTGGTTCCGTGACAATCACCCTTCCATACAATGCTTGCACATAAATGATTTTGAATAAAGATTTTCCGAATCCTTATTCTCACGAGACCATTGAGAGCCCACCAATCAATTAAAATGACAAGCTGTGCACTGGGAAAAATGTAAAGGAATCAAGATTTTACTGACACGCGAGTGCTATCATTTGTCTCGAAACCGTTAATTATTGTATTACCTAGAACGATTACGGCACTACGCAAAAGCCGATTCCTTTTAGGGAATATATCAAAGCTGAAGGGCTTTCAATAACAAGAGAATTCTCTAAAAGGTTCATGTTGTAGCACACTTTCAGACTGGATTTTGAAAAAAATATTTTAATTATTTATTTTATATGTTATAATGAGTCAGCTGCTAATTCTGATCGATGTGGTATTCTTTCACTGCAGCTCTAAAGAAAAATTCTTTATGCATTCAATAGACATCAATAGTTGCATTTTAAATGACTGTCTGTTCACTTACACATTTCTCACTTCAGAGTAGAAGCCTGTCTCACAAAGTATTATCTCCTATAACTGTGTGCTCTTATTTAAACATCTTTTAATTTTTGTGTTTTAATTACATTTTCTGGAGCAGAAAAGAGACCTTATAAGCTAGTGGAGATGATTTTGTGAACTAAATAAATTAAATACGCAAAACCTTATATGAAAATATCATCACAATTCCATGAATATTATAAATTGAAACACTAAAGGACAGCGAATCACTAACGTTTCCCAGGTTAAATCTTATATAGTTCATAATTTGATTCCAATTAATGCAACATTATTTGAAGAACACAATTGAATTGCATGAAGTAGGTAGGCATCTCGCAAATTTTCGAGATTAATGGCATTATTAAGAAATGAAATTTATTACTAACATGGAACTGTTGTGTGTGTATAATTATAATTATAAT
>JAQBSW010015156.1:0-10310 GCA_029291075.1 Eudiplozoon nipponicum | reverse complement strand
ATTTCTGAACTTAAAGTAGGTGGAGGACATACAAATATTTAATATTTCCATAATACTACTTAACATCATTTTACTACCTTCTATTATCTCTGGGAACTCTGTTAAACAACGCTTCACACTTTCTAATGCTGCTTGTACCGGGACATTAGTATACATCGATACAACGTCCAGGCTAGCCATTCTATCATTATCATTCAAGTTATATCTACTAATAATGTCAATAAAATGATATGTATTTTTTAAAGTATAATCTAAGAAATAAGTATATTTTCTAATTCTGTTGCATAGAAATTTCGACAATCTATACGTTGGTGAGTTTTGTACATTAACGATTAATCTAAGTGGATTCCCCTGTTTATGAATCTTTACTAGACCATAAACTCTCGGAGGGACTGTGTCACGTTGTATTAATGAATTCCCAAGTCCTGGTTCTAATTCCTTCGACTCAATCATTCTATTAATTATAGTCTTAACTTGTCCTTGTAACTTATCAGATGGATCTTTATTTATTTTATTATAGACCTCTAAATTATTTAATTGTTCATACACTTTCAATTCATAATCTGACCGGTTCATAAGTACCGTTGCACCACCTTTATCTGCCTTGAGGCATATTACTTTATTGGATAATAATTCTGCTCTTAAGCGTTTTAGATCATAACTCTGCTTGCATCTCACCTCTTTGTGCTCTAACACCGCTTTGGACACATCCAATTCAAACCTAGTCTTATCTTTTTCTGGGAGAAACTGGGCAATCTTAACTGTTTCTGTAATTATCTCATTCCTAGGTACGTAATCAATAGGGATCGCAGTATTAAGTCCAAGATTAAGAATTTGTTTTTGGTCTTCCTTGAGATCCATTCTCGATAAATTAACTAAACGTTTGGACATGACCTCTTCAATTCTCCTATTTCTCAAAGGGCAATTAATTCCCAATATTGCTAGTTTTTTTTCATGCCTTTGTCTAATTTTTTTAATTTCATTATCCCTCGTTTTGTCTGTGAAATCTTCAATATGTTTGAAATCCAACATACCTAATCTCGCCAGTAATATGGACCTTATTTTGTCTTCTCTCTAATCAGTTCAAATTTACGTTTGTTTAGTTTCTTAATCGATATTTTTATTAAATGTAAACAAAGCTCATGCTTTAGAGTATTTCCTACTTTATCCAAAAAGAATGAAAGTTTAAATCTAAAACATTTCGGTATAACATTAAATTTTAAACATTTATTAAGGAACGAGGTATTTTCCACTTGCCTAACAATCTGCATCTTCTTCCGCTTGTACTGATTCATATGTGTGACCACATAATTTAGAGGTCTATAATAAAATAAATAAAGATCCATCTGATAAGCTACAAGGACAAGTTAAGACTATAATTAATAGAATGATTGAGTCGAAGGAATTAGAACCAGGACTCGGTAATTCATTAATACAACGTGACACAGTCCCTCCGAGAGTTTATGGTCTAGTAAAGATTCATAAACAGGGGAATCCACTTAGATTAATCGTTAATGTACAAAACTCACCAACGTATAGATTGTCGAAATTTCTATGCAACAGAATTAGAAAATATACTTATTTCTTAGATTATACTTTAAAAAATACATATCATTTTATTGACATTATTAGTAGATATAACTTGAATGATAATGATAGAATGGCTAGCCTGGACGTTGTATCGATGTATACTAATGTCCCGGTACAAGCAGCATTAGAAAGTGTGAAGCGTTGTTTAACAGAGTTCCCAGAGATAATAGAAGGTAGTAAAATGATGTTAAGTAGCATTATGGAAATTTTAAATATTTGTATGTCCTCCACCTACTTTAAGTTCAGAAATGAATTTTATAAACAAGTTAAAGGTGTCCCTATGGGACAACCACTATCAGTCCCGGTTGCTAATATTTTTATGCACTATTTTGAAAAAAATCTGTTGTTAAAATCTCCTCTTAAGCCAAACTTGTATGTAAGATTCCTGGATGATATGTTTATAATTTGGAATCATGGGGATAATGAGTTAAATAAATTCCTCGAATTAGCTAACCGATTAGGTGAATTAAAGTTTACATTGGAAAAAGAGAATAATGATGAATTACCCTTTTTGGATGTGAAAATAAAACGGAATGGTTCCAGATTGGAAAGAGATATTTTTAGAAAAGAGACTTATTCAGGACTACTTCTTAATTACTTATCAAATCACCTATATGGAATGAAAATAGGCATTCTTAAATCCATGATATTAAGAAGTCTTAGAATAGTGGATATAGAAAATAGAGATAAGGAAATGAGGAGATTAAAAGAAATATTCAAACTAAATAGCTATCCGTCAAGTATAATAGATAGATTAATAGATGAGATGTTACAGAGATTTAACAATAATATAATAAACAAAGTAAAGAAGGAAACGGAACCGGAGAAGCACAAAATTATGGTATTACCTGATTCTAAATTGAGCAGGAAAATTAGAATAATAGCAGCTAAATACAATATTAAAACAGTTTTAAGACAATCGCTTACTATAGGCAATAAACTACCTAACCAAAAAGAAAGAGTAGAACCCCCCGAAACATCAGGAGTATATGCGATACCTTGCAAAGAATGTAATCTCAGGTATATAGGTGAAACCATGCGACCTATAAAGGTTCGTAGAGGTGAACATAAGACAGCCTGCAAATATGGACACATTCAAAGATCAGACCTAGCTAGTCATTCGAAGGAAACGGGTCATGAAATAGACTGGGAAGGATGTAAACGCATCGCGTTATGCAACCGCAACAGATTAACTAGACTAATTAGAGAGTCAATTGGAATAAAATCAGGTAAAGGTGTAATGAATGTAACATCGGTAGAAAAATCATTGGGCCCAATATTTAATGAAGCATTTTCTATGGTCAGAAAACGTGAGGCTGCGGAACATGAATTAAGTGGGAACCTAAGTAAAAACCTCGCTTATAGAAAACTGGTTGCGAATGATCTGTACCAATATCAATTTCCTATATACCTATTTTTCTCAATAAAACTGTTCCAAAAGACGGTATACCGATTTAGCAAGGGTTAGTAGATAGAACATTAGATAAGACACATTTGACTTACATTGTCGCTTATATTTTGTATATTTATGTAAGGTAGGAATATCTTAATAAATGTATAATACGTTAGTCATAGAGAAGATATTCATAGTTAATAGCTACCATGTATCCTTTTAAGAGGAAACCAAAATGTGATAGATAGACGGATATATAGATAGGCCTATGGTTAGATTGATAGGTTTATTCTATACACATAATATATATATATATATATATATATATATATATATATATATATATGACTCACACTGTTGCTTATATTTATATATATATGTTTTTATACATATTTATATGTATTTTATATATTTATATAAGGTGTGAATAAATAAATATACAATTTGATTAATTGGTAAATAAAAAAAAACATTAAGAAAAGAATAAAATAATAATTTGAAATATGCAAACGTATATATATATATATATAGAATTAGGGATGTTGGTCTCATACTGTTGCTTATATTCATATATATGTTTTTATACATATTGACATGTATTTTATATATTGATATAAGGTGTGACTAACGTAATAAATAAATATATAATAAGAATAGAAATTATTCATATTTAATAATTATCAGTGGTCCTTTTTCTCTCTCTATTTATATATATATATATATATATATATATATATATATATATATATATATATATAAAGCTGTTACGATATTATATTTAGATATATATGTATATAGATATAATGAATTATTTTAGTCATATGAGCAAATATTCTTATGCAATTATTTCTAATAGTTGATTAACTTCGCATTGTGCTTACGATTAGTTTTTTGAAAAACGTTAGTTGTCCAGGCTATCTCTATCTTTCTCTCTTTAATCGTTCACCTAAGCGTCGATATAATATTCACTCTCCATCCATCTACGTTACTTGCTGCTCCATATTTGAACTAGTTTGTTGCTATGTGCGCAATACCTCACACACCATTATATACATTAGAGTTCCCGGCTTTAAATAAAATACAGTATATGATAGTCAAGGTTTTAGTTTTAGCATTTTTTAAATTTTGATTACCGTGACATAGTAGCAAAACAGTTATAACAAATAACAAAAGGTTCGATACTGTCTCTCTCCCCTAAAATATTCTGTATACGAGATGAGATGAGGTATAGGTGAGGTAATGATTGGTCTGCTAATTATAAAAAGTTATATATTGAGTTTAGTTATTGAGACAAATTCTATGATTAAAATAGTGTTGAGTCAAATATATATAAATAGAATGATTTTGGAACGAGGTTACCACATTTGCTTAAATCTGCTATTGTGATCAGTGTTGTGTTGCCTGATGATGGTGCTGGACAGTAGGCACCGAAACGTCGCCAGTAAACAAAGATGTGATGGAACCGCATTTCCAATTGAAGTAAAAATGAGTCAACCCGATCAAAGACAAAACAAAATTGGAAATAGTGACAAATCGGATCTTTGTGTAACTGCCCGTGTACAGCTATTTGTTGTTGTTGGATTTGGAAATATTGATTTAAATAAACTTATTCCTTTTATTATACACTAATACTTACAGCAATATTTATTTTACCACTATTAAAGAAACTGTTTGCAGAATATGTATTCTTCAAATACACAAAACACTTATTAATCAATACGAGTTGTTAAAATCAATTGAAATTCCCCTAAAAAGCGCTATTGTGTAACTTTAACTGTAGTCATATCCGGTAATGTTTTTTTATGTGTTTGAATAATAAAAATCGAACAAGCATTATCCTTAAATTAGCAAGCGCACTGGATCCGGTATTTTTAGTAAACACCATAGCCAATCCCAGCAATTATTGGTCATATAGTAACTGAAGCAGAGTTTGAATTACTTTTCAATCAACTGTCCGAATTAAAAGCAAATAATGATAAGATCCACCGATGGATTAATGTAAAACTCGATACTTACCATCAATTGCTTCTGGTCAACGAAATTACCGTTTAGTAAAACACATATGGCTGCATGGCGAGAAGTGACCAAATCCCGTGATCGTGTTATTGTTTAACCACGGCGCGTGATCATTACCTTTCTAAGGTCAAATGCGTGATTTCTGGTCCTCAGTATAAAAGTGATTCTAATGGTTTTATAACAGAAGAAAGTGAGAAATTCATTTCAATCCTATCTGCTACAAAAGGGACGGATCACACATGCCGAACGCAAAGAATTCAGGCCAATTCGATCATAAATACCAAGATTGTACGCTTTAACGTAGACGCACAAACACGGTATTCCGTTGGGACAGATATTTCCATGAATAATAATCGAACGTAAAAATTGTCAAATGGTTGGCTAACCTAATAAACACGTTGACAAATTACTTTCCTTTGTACAGTCTGAAGGATTTCTTTGAATTTCTTGATAAAGTAAACAAATTGAACGTTAAATGCCGCTGAATATGTCCGTTTGATATAGGGTAACTATGTAATAATGTCCATTTAAAGGGACTTATTGCGATTGCATATATTTATGGGTAATACAATTAAACAATCAATGATTTTGCAGGTTGTGATACGAATTATTCAAATCAGGTTTGCGAGCTTGAAGTAAACACCAATCCCATTGTATTTAACTAGTCGTCGATAAACATAGCAAAACTACCGTCATTCACATGTACTGATGCGTTTAGACCTTCCATGATCAGCTTCAGAGTACGACGGCAAACTCCCTAGTGAGGATCAAACCGCAATGCATATATATGGAAAGCAAAATTATATATGCGACTCTCATCTCTAGTAGTCTCGCATACATTGCACTTGACTGGAAATGTTGGCTGTATATTTTCTATTCAGTCACGAACATAACCTTTATGCACCTTTCGTCGCATATATATAGGAATTACAATTAAACAATCAATGATTGCGCGGGCGTTGGCAACAATTACTCAAATCACATTTGCGAGCATGAAGTAAACACCAATCCCAATTGTATTTAAGCAGTCGTCGAACAACATAGCATGACTGACAATGACTGACATTAGTTTCCAGTTAAGTGCAATGTATGAGAGACTACTGGAGATGAGAGCCACATGTCTAAATTTGCCTTCCACATATATGCATCACGGTTTTATCCTTGCTAGTTAGTTTGCCGTCTTACTGTGATACTGATCATAGAATTCAAAAACGCGTCAGTACGTTTGACAAACGGAAGTTTCGCTATGTTGTTCAACGACTGCTTATGTACAATGGTATTAGTGTTTACTGCAAGCTCGGAAACTGATTTGAATAAATGTATATCGTTATGTCCGGGATTTTTTACCAAATTTTAAACTGTGTGAAACACATTTGGTAAGATAATTATATTTATGTTGTTAAAAAATTCCATAATTTTTTAATTTTCAACTGTACAGACAGAAAGTTGATCTAAGAATGGGTTCGGCTTTTGTCCCTATCATGGCCAATATGTTTATGTACATAATGGAATGAAAGAACTATGATATATTACGCAAATTGAAATTTTATAAATGTTATACTGATGATATATTTTTGGCCAATAATATCCGTATGCATGACGAGGAACTATTTAATAAATTCTATGAATGGCATCGGGAAGAAAGATTTTCGATTTTAAACGAGAATAATGATATGGCAATTTTCCTTGATGCGTTTTTCAATCATAAGACTGATGGCACATTTGTTAGATCTGTTTTCCAAAAGAAAACATTGACGGCGCAATATTTACATTTCAATAGCTACTGCCCATTCACATGGAAAATATGCTTAGTAGAAATATTGTGCGAAAGAAGATTCTTAGTTATGTTTGAGGTGTTGCGCACTTAGTAAAAAACTAATTCAAATATGACCATAAGGATAAACCGAAGGCAGCATGAACGGAAAGTATTATCTCATGCACATTCGTTTTGTTCTTACAGGCGACTCATCAGTGGAGGTGGTATTACGTCATTTACCCCCTATATACTTGGGCGAGAAAAGTGGTAAAATAGAACGATAAATCTCCTATACGAATGTGTAAACCTGTAGAAGTGAAGCTAACTTCATTTGAAGTCTTCGACAGTGCGACTTCCAAATTAATTCAATATATGTAGTATGTATACCGCGTCTGTAAAGGATACCAACACTATGGTTATTTTGTCAGTACCCTATACCAGCGTTATAGTATCCAAATGGTACATGGTATTAACATTATAGTTACCGAGTCGGTACATGGTACCAACACGATCGATTTACCGGAGTATCAGGCGTTCAGAATTAGTTTTAATTCTCAATTTTAGTGAACTATAGCATACACTAAAATCCATCGCCTTGGTAACATGTACCAACTCGGCAACCATAGTGTTAGTACCATGTACCTTATTGGTACTGTAATTATGGTATCGGGTACAGACACAAAAACCATAGTGTTGGTGACCTTTACAGACTCGATATACATATTATATATAGTGAGTTAGCGTTGAAATCGTACTGTCGAAGACTTCATATGAAGTTAGCTTCACTACTGCAGGTTTACACATTCGTCTAGGAGATTGTGTCATCCTATTTTCCCACTTTCCTCATCCAAATATATATTGGGTAAAGGGCGTAATACCGGCTCCTACTGATGAGTCGCCAGTAAGCACGAAACGAATGTGCACAAGATTATACTTTCTGTTCATGCTGTCTTTGGTTTATCCTTGTGGTCATAATTGAACTAATTTTTTACTAAGCGTGCAACACCTAATAAATAATTGCATATATATTAGTTATCCGCCACAAACAGTATCTAACTTTCGGATTTGTTCCTCATACCTTTTATTAAATTGAGTAGAATTGTGTGGGTAATACTCTATTCGTTAACGATTATCCACCACGTTTTACAGTTATGAATAAGCCTAGATTTCTATCAAAACTTGCTTTATATATTTGTAATATTAATTTGAAACCGGTGCACTTTCACGTACAATAAAAAAATTAAGTGGCAGTGAACCGCTTAAGAGAAGGGTTGCGCTCCGCTTTGGCGTTAACATATTTAATGCGGAAATAGTTCGGATGGCATCCACCACTAAAATTCCTCTACTAAGTTTTAAAGAAAGAATTCCAATGCAATCAGGCAGTAAAGTTATCTATAGTTGGAATTGTTCCTGTGGACAATCATATGTTGGCAGATGCTTGTCGTAGCACATACAAACTCTGTTGGTGAGAAATAAAATTGTTGTTGAACCTATGTCTATAACGAAAAATGTTCTTTTTTGATAATCAAGACTTGGTAGCAAAGCTTTTTTCATTTTTAATTAGAGCTAAATGTTTTTTATGTTCTTATATTTAGAGGCGATTTCAATTAATCGACGTAACCCAGAACTCCGAAAGAGAGAACAAATTGTTCGCACGCTAGCATTATCATGTGGCCCTTCAAACCCCGTGCAAAACTGTTTCACTGAATGATATATATATATGTATATATATATATATATATATATATATATATATATATATATATATATATAGTGTTCTACTTAATGTGGACTGGTTTTCTATTAAAACAAATTTAACTGCTTGGATTATTTCTTCATTAAATCAGTTATTACCGTTGTACGAAAGCACTCTTCTTTAACTTTAAATGTATTTTTAAATCTCATATAGGATTATAAGTGCTTTGAAAATTTTAAGTTTATATATTTATATTTTTCGATCAAATTTTATATTTCCGATACATTTCCTTTTTCAAATACTTTGTCTGTCTTTCTTACCAATACCACAGCTTTCAAGGGTTCGTGCTGAGTTGACTCAGTTACGCGTCAATTCAGATGCACGGTTAAGGCAACTGCGTGAACGTCTCAAAGAGACAGCTAGAGAAGCGACTCGTCGTTTTAACGAACGGCAGGGTCGTGCTGCTCTCCACACTGCTGGACTGGCCTACGCAGATTCGGGATTTGCACCTGCAGCAAATCAATTGCCACCTGGATCTTCAGAATATCTTAGTGGCATGATGACAAGCAAAGAGACTGATAAACATAATCATAGATCACAGTTCGCATCAAAATCTGTCAATATACGTCACACTAGGTAGATGATTAATAATGAGTGTCATCAGGATATTAATATTAATGTTGAAATTGACTTACAGGCATTTAACCACTGCTGTTTGAGACGCATAACAAATTTGGGTTACAAATAACGAATATTCAACACTGACATCTGTATACGTATTCTTGGATCGGCTAACAAATTCTCCTCTCTAGAAAAACCAACAAGTCTCCACCAACTACTTTGGCTTGGTCTCGTTTTGCGATTGTGCAGTAGCGCATTATTCGGTTACACAGTACCACATTTGAGTAGGAAACAAGGTTGACATATTTTGACATGGCAGAAATATTTATATGGTTGAACGACCACTGTTTGCGCGGACTGTGATAACAATTACTATAATCAAGTTTGCGATCTTGATATAAACACCTGACTCTTTAGGTACATACATTTGTCAGTATAAACTAAGCATTGTTTAGTGTAGAAAAAGGCAATTGATCCAGTAATATTAAACCAAAATTAGTTGCGCGGAAGGTGATAGCAATTAATACAATCAAGGTTGCGATTGCATATATATATATATATATATATATATATATATATATATATATATATATATAATATAATATAATATAATATAAATGACAGACCAACCCGTAACTCAGTAAAATTGCAATATCTCAAATTTCCGGTACACATAATCTTATCTACTATGCAGAATGTTAATTGGAGAGGAAATAGAAAGTATCGAACATGTGTGGTATAACAGTAATTTAATAAGTTAAAATACAAGTAAAGCTCAGCGGCGATCTTTTTGTAGATTTCTTGTAAAATCATCCTTGTAACTTTATTTTCTCAGTTATGCTGTGTTAGCTGCGGGATTTTGGTTTGTTTATAGTGTGATACAGTCTAAACTGATTGGAAGCCGCATTGCCGATGCTGCTTTACCCTAAAATTGACCTGGTCAAAATGATGATTTGTAGAGATATAGTTTACCTCATTTCTGCACTGTATCTAGGTTAATATAATCATTATAATGATATACTCACTCTCATAAATCACTCTCCCTTCCAGTCATTAAAAATGTACGCAAGACAATTAGAGGTCAGAGCCGCATATCTAATTTTGCTTTCCATATATATGCAATGCGCTTTGACCCTTCCTAGTCAGTTTTCCGTCGTTCTCTGATGATCATCATGGAAGGTCGAAACGCGTTAGTGCGTCTCGACATATATACACATACATACATACATACATACATA
>JAQBSW010015155.1:0-10311 GCA_029291075.1 Eudiplozoon nipponicum | reverse complement strand
AATAGGAGTAGAACACCAGATAGAATTGGTAGCTCCGTTACCTTGTTCACCAAAGGCTCAACCATTGGCACAACACAAGCAACAAGTAGCTGTGTCAGAATTTCATCAATTGCGCGAAGAGGGGATTTGTAGAAGGTCAAATTCCAATTTTGCTTCCCCAATAGTGGTAGTTCCCAAACCTGAACCGGGTCAATGGAGGGTTTGTGGGAATTATCGTCTATTAAACTCAGTGACAAAGGGTGATTCTTATCCTCTCCCTAACCAGAGTACTTTGCTCCGAGATATAATGGGATATGAGGTTTATTCAACTTTAGATCTCCAGAAAGCGTACTATCAAGTACCAATGGAAGAAAGTTCGATACCACTCACCGCAGTCAGATTTCCAGGAGGGGGATCGCATGAATTTCTTCGAATGCCTTTTGGTTTGAAAAACGCCAGTCAGACATTCCAGCGTTTGGCTGAAGAAATCCTTCAGAATTGTCCATTTGCGAGAGTATATATTGATGACATAATAATTTTTAGTAGTTCACGAGACGAACATCGTACGCATTTGGAAACGGTTTTGACCAGGCTGGAACAATATGGATTAGTGGTCAAACCTAATAAGAGTAATATTGGTTGCTCTTCAGTTAAATACCTTGGTCATATACTTTCCAAAGACGGAATTAAGCCTTTGGAAGATAAGGTCCAAGCCATTAAGGACGTAACTGAACCCAGAACAGTACGCCAGTTGCGAAGGTTCTTGGGCATGATCAGCTATTATCGTCGATTCATTCCAGGTCTAGCCGGAATTCTTGGATCGTTAACAAGACATCTCACTCTTGAAAAGAGCACGATCAAGAAGTCTTGGCCTATCATCTTGAGTCAAGAAGACCGAGAAAATTTCCAAAAGGCCAAGGATATGTTAAGTGACGTAACCACATTAGCACCTGTAGATTGGGAAAAACCTTTCGAACTAATCACTGATGCATCAGATGTTGCATTAGGAGCAGTGCTACAGCAAAGAGATCGGGACGTAGTAAAACCGATTGGGTTTTATAGCCGTAAGCTTACTGATCGAGAAAAACGGTATGATACGTTTGGCAAAGAGCTTCTAGCCGTGTATGCCGCAGTGTTACACTTCGAGCATTACTTAGATGGTCACAAGTTTAAGTTATTGACCGATCATAAGCCATTGATCAGCATACTTGGTAAGACAGCTAGGCTTAATTACTCTCGTAGAGTAAATTCCCAAATAACACGGTTAGCAGAGTTTGATTTCACTGTATTTCATATTGCTGGTAAAGAGAATGTGGTTGCAGATGCACTAAGCCGACCGAATGAAGCTGATGTCGATACGATATTTCAAGGTCCTTTGAAAAGTTTAGAAGAATCAATGCACGATTTCGTTAGTCAAATCGAAGAAGCGCAAGGACTGGATCCCTTTACATTGGTATTGTCCAAAAGACCAGGATATGTGCGTAAGCTCATAAGTGGCAAGTGGTTGTTATGCGAAACATCTAGAAGTCAACCACGACCATATGTGCCATTGGAGTTACGGGCCAAGATTATCCAAGTGTTGCATAACATGGGTCATCCATCCATTAAAGCCACCATACGATTAATCAACGACAGATACGTATGGCCACATATGTCTAAAGATATACGGGTATGGGTAAGAGCCTGTACCAAGTGTCAAACGTGTAAGGTGTGGAGACATACCAGGACCGATATAAAGAACATTGGAATACCAAATGGACGGTTCAGACACGTACACAT
Organism: Eudiplozoon nipponicum; assembly: GCA_029291075.1. NCBI lineage: Eukaryota > Metazoa > Platyhelminthes > Monogenea > Mazocraeidea > Diplozoidae > Eudiplozoon > Eudiplozoon nipponicum. Next base: position 8,553 of record JAQBSW010015155.1, on the reverse strand, counting down.
AGACATTGTTGAGATGCCTGAAGTAAATGGAAACAAATACTTGCTGACTATGGTAGATAGATTTAGTCGTCAATTTGAAGTGGCGATTTTAAAAGACATGACAGCACAAGAAGTTTTGTTTGCGTTTCTACATAATTGGATATCGCGTTATGGTGTTCCGGAAAAGGTCACTAGTGATCGTGGTAGTCAATTTATGTCAGAGCTTTTCGTAAGATCTCTCAACGTCATGGGAATCACTATAATTCATACTAGCGCGTATAACCCACGAGCAAATGGGATGGTAGAAAGGTTACATCGTGAACTGAAAGCTGCATTAAGGTGTACTAGTGGAACAAGCTGGATACACGATCTTCCTATAGTACTACTCGCCATGCGCAACAGATATAGGGCACAATTAGGAACTTCCATTGCAGAATTAGTTTATGGAGAACCATTAAGGTTGCCTGGAGATCTTCGCATTGAAACTCCAAGTAGTCTTGATTGGGCTTCTAGTTATGTAGATTGGTTTGTAGGAGCACTTAGAGACAAGATGTGTCGTTTGGCCCCAACCAAAACTAGAAAACCTAAAACTAAATGCTATGTGTCCTCTGATTTAAAATCGGCATCGCATGTTTATATTACTAATGAGAATAGAAAAAACTGCCTAACACCATTTTACAAAGGACCATACAAGGTCAAGAGGATGACTGATAAGAATGTCATCATAGAAATAAATGGCATTGAGGATTGTGTTACGTTGGATCGCTGTATTCCCCAGTTTATCTGGATTGATGGTGTGACCGAATTAAAAGATGCGTTGAATGACCGTTCCATGGGCGAATCTGAGGTGTGCAATCCCATCTTGCAGACACATAATGAAATGCAGCAATTTGAAAAACCGTTGTCTAACTTATCAAAATCTTATTCTACTGAATCACAGCATGAAAATTATTTGTCGACACCAGATGACATTGAAGAACCAGCGAATGTTATATCGGGCGAGATGACGACGTCAGGGGCGCCAGTATGCACAAAACGATCTGGAAGAATACTACGTCAGCCGAAGAACGATGATTACATCTACTATTAGTCGTTCCTCTCTTTTTTTGAGAAGGTGGTGTGTGTAGAGGATGTTGAATCCTCCGCCTTTTATAAAATGACCTTGAATGATAAATTTAAACCACCATAGCTGATTGTAACAACTTTATTTAAAAAGAATTTTTTCTTTTTATTTTCCAGAACATTCTTTGTTTAAAGACTTGATTTTTATAATTGTGCGCTATTTTCAGTTTTTGAGTATCGTGCTTCCGAGCTGGTTGTAGATTTTCGTTTGCTGCATTTTTTAACATTTCTCTCCATAATAAACGATTACAACATTGCACAATATACACCTTTCAACACTTGCCTTGTGTTCTGATATAATATAACACTGAGGAGGAGTCTTGGAACAGGTAATTTATTTATTATTGTGGGTCACGTACACATCAAAGCAGATTATTGCTGAAGATATAGCTTTCCAACTTTCACCTTCCAAACGCCACTAGTAAATGTCAATTTAAGTATCATAATTCTTGATCATGAATGCCGATATTAAATTAGAAGATGTATTTCATTTAGGGCAGGACCTAATGGACTTAAATCTTATTGACACAGATAACAATGTAGGCAAAACAGACTCTACTGTGAATATTAGGACATCTAGCGAACTGGCATCTAGGGGGCTTACTAACACCAATAGGTTAGGGGCCTCAACAGAACTCATGAAGTACTGGCCAGAATTTGCCGCGGACAGGATACGGCAAATTCTGGCCAGTACTTGATGAGTTCCCAATAAGGACGAAACCGGTCTACTGGATGAATTGCCTTTTCTACACTATAAAATTCTTAGTTTATACTGACATATGTAAGTAATTAATGGGTCAGGTGATTATATCAAGACCGCAACCTTGATTATAATAATTGTTATCACCACCCGCGCAACCAATGTTCGTTTAACCCTATTAAATAACAAATAAAATTGCAGTTCAAGAAATCTCAATTAAAACTGCTTGAAACTAACAGAGGTTTTTTTCTAAAATCACAGTTAAGAGAAATACTTTGTAAGAACCGAGTTAAATTATTTGACCTTAAAGAGCACTGTATTTGTCAAAATCGAACATCGTTTGGTTGTAACGCGGAGCCGCGTGTAACACTAATGTGGTGTTTTGGTCTAACAGGTATTTGGTTACCTGGAAATTCTCCTTGTCGTCTTGGCTACATTTTAATAGACCAGAACTTCTTCACCGTGCTCCGTTCACGAACAAAGTGTCAAGTTAATAACCCAAATCTTTCAATTAAACCTGGTTTAAAACGACAATAAAAGTTAATCATCCCAAAAAATCTTCGCTGTTGGCATACATTTCTCTTTTCTGGAGAAACTTTCATAGATTATAACTTATCTTCAAAGTGTTTAATTCCATCCTTATCAATGGAGTGTCCAAAAAATTTAATACTCCATCAACCAATCCTGCTTTTTTCCGGCTTGACTATCAACCCATAATGTTCCAGTTTATATAACACGGCGTCCAAGTGGTCCTGGTGTTCATCCCTAGGTAGACTACATATAATTATGTAGTTTAAATGTTTGAACTTCCCCAGTTTAACATAGAAAAGTTATTTTAGATGCCATATATGTTCAGAATATCGAAAATATATTACGGCGTTTGTTAGAGCCATTCTGGTGAATTGGTAATACGACTTAAATGTGCATAACTGTATAAGAATGATATACAAATCCTCTAGCATACGTGCATACGGTGGTAATACAATCGGCCATATCTATATATATTGTAAACGCCCCGGCTTCAAGTAAATGCCGTACGACGTTACAAACTTGGTTAAGGTGCTCTGAATAGAGATTAGTTACTGATATGGGGGCCCTTAAGAGGGCCTGGTAATGCGTTCGCTTGAAGTCTTCAGAGGTTGAAGATGTCCTAGAGCCTTGGGTGGACTCTGGTTGAGTTGTCGCTCCCGTGGTTGAGCTGTGATCGCGTTGTGGATGGTGTCCTGCAGGTCCTGCACTCAATTGGCTCGTCTCTCCGGTATCCCGCAACAAGATGAGTCACGGATATAGTTAGTTGTTGGTGAAACTATCAAATCACCAGCGTAGGTATTGACAGCCGACAGAACGCACACGCGTGAAGCAGGTAGAAGGCAAATGCCACAACTGACTTGCATGGTAAATTACCGTGCTTAAATAGCATGCAATATGTGTACTTGCATACTATTGGTTAAACGTGGTTAAACGTGGTTAAACGGCAATTTTGCTTTTTTCTCATTGGTGCAACGTAAATAAATTTGAATTTAATTTACGCAATATGTCGGCGATTGATTTGTGTCGTTACAACACTTTCCTCTCTGAAAAAAAGAAAAAAATATTCCTCTCTGCGAGGCTAGATAAGAAATGCATGACAGAGTTCGAACCAAGTTAAGCAAAAATATGATGAACCATAAGTGCTGGGCTTAAATATGCTTGTTGGTTGCTTCAACAATGATATGATGCCAGGTAACCACTAGGAATTGCTACACAAATTGTTAGCTCTAGTGGACGGTCATAGCACGTGAGGCAAAATAGAGCAGTGTAAGTTTTGGAGCCGCAGCGTGAAGATTTCGAGGTAAATCGCCTCTGAATTTGCCAGGTTTAAGATAAAAACCTAAGCAGGTTGGATCGTTGTCAATGTGTTTGTATACGACCAAAGGAGCTAGAGTGCTCGACGTTGTGGTCATGACATTTGTAGAGTGGTCTTTGTGCAATTGATAAAGTTGAGATATGCATTGAAAGTGGCCTGTACCATGATATGAAGCTGATCACTACTTAGTGTTGCTACACGAAAGCGTTAGCACTAAGTAGCTGGTCATACCAAAATAGGCAGTGTAATGTCATGTGTGAGAAATACATTATAATGTAAAAATATATACATTAAAATCAAAGGTAACTGCATAAAAATATGTACACGAACATTGCCTCAGAGATGGCATAATACCAAAGAACTGTTCAAAAATGCTACACAATTGTTAGCTAAGAACAGCTGGTTATGCCACGTGAGACAAATACTAAAAATAACGAAAGGTTAAAAAATTTTTATAGTTAATGTTAATGTTTAAAAAAAATTAATTACGCGTTATACAAAGCAGGTTATTGAGATTGTGGGCAGACGGAGCCTGAGACGTGTGTAGAAGGTTGAACGCTCTCAGGATCAGGTGGTTCGATAAACGGTTTTAACCTGTCTATGCTTACTGATGTCGGTGTAGCGCCTTGCATAATGATGAAGTATTTTGGCTGTCTTAGTAAAATCGGGTAAGGACCGCGATACTTGGGTTGTAGTGGTGCAACAGCATTATTGTTGCGAACGAGTACTCTCTTGCAGCTGTAGAGCTGTGGGTGAACGAAGACTGGACGAGGCGTGTGTCTCGGCTGCTGTTCGGACATGTTACCGAAATGAAGTCGAAGGCGGGTAGCTTCGTCTTGTGGGTCATCTTGTGCCGGTAGTAGACGTGGGAGCTGACTAGGCAGGCGTAGATCCATGCCATACAAGAGTTGTAACGCAGACGTTTTAATGGATTCACGAGTACGGGAACGCATGGCCAGCAGAACTAAAGGTAGTGCATCGACCCAGTTGCCATTAATGGACGAGGATGCTAAAGCTGCTTTGAGTTCCCTATGCATTCTCTCTACCATGCCATTAGCTTGGGGATGGTAGGCAGTCGTCTGGCGTAAGATGCATCCCATGTACCGCAAGGTGGTTTTGAAACGATCAGATGAGAAGCAAGTGCCTCTGTCCGTGATGACCTCACTGGGAACACCGTAATTGGATATCCATGCAGAGATAAAACCGTTAGTTACTTCGTCTGCAGAAATGGTGCCAAGAGGTAATGCCGCAGGCCACCGTGTAAATCTATCGATCATAGTTAGAAGGTAGCTGAAACCTTGAACCTTTGTCAGATGAACTATGTCGATGTGGACGATGGCTAGGCGAGAAGTAGACCGAAAATGTTGCAACTTAGAACGAGTGTGTCGTGTGATCTTGTTTTTCTGACAAATTGCACACTCTGAGACCCATCGTTTAACATTCTGCCTAAGTCTGTGACCCCAGAAACGATCTGTAAGAAGTCGGACAGTCGCTTGGCTTCCTGGGTGAGAAATTGAGTGAATTGAATCGAAAACATTTCTCTGAAGGCTGGTCGGCAGAACTGGCTTGTTGGGCTGCGTACCCGTGAAGTAAACAATTGGTAAGCCTTCCCACAGACGGCATATGAACTTGGTTGGGTGACGGGCTATTGATCTTTGAATGTGAATGTCACCGCGTTGTTCAGTTCGCAGGAGAGTTGGCGTTAGTGCAGGTTCACTGAGTGCCACGGAGTTGACAGTGAATGGTGACGGCGAAGGTGGTTGTAAAGAGACGTCTGGCCTGGACAGGGCATCTGCAATGAAGTTCTGTTTGCCCTTGACGTGAAAGACGTCAAATTGCCATTCGCTTAGACGAGAAAGCTGTCTTTCCACTCTGGCAGGTTACTTGGCGATAGATGAAGTTGCGTTTCGAAGTGCGCTAACTAGTGGTGCATGATCTGTGAAAACAACAAATCTGCTACTGCCAATGATGCTGATAAAATGGCGCACTGCGTCGTGGATGGCGAGAAGTTCTCGGCCGAAAGTGTCGTACCTCGTTTCTACTGGTTGGAGAGTACGCGAGTAGAAACTGATAGGCTACCGAACTCCATCCATCTCTTGTTCCAAAGTGGCTCCAATAGCGAATTCAGAAGCATCTGTCGTGAGTAGAAATGGCTTTTTGAAATCTGGATGCGTTAGCATTGTGGTATTTGCTAAGGATTTGATGGCAAGTCGAAGTAATTCCTCGTCTTCGGATGACCAAGCAATGATGGAATTCTTGCTAAGTCCTTTTCGGTTCCGCAGGTGCCTGCACAAAGGATAAAGTTGTTTTGAAAGTCCTGGAAGGAACTTGCGATAATAGTTTAGTACTCCCAGGATTTTCTGCAAATCGCTCAAAGTCCTTGGTGACTTGATATTATTGATTGAATTCGTCTTTGACGGCAACGGTTGAATACCTTGGGCCGTGATACGATGCCCTAAGAAGTCGACGGATGAAGCTGCAATCTGCGTCTTGTCACAGTTGATCTTGAGTCCGTGGTTGGATAAGCGTGAGAGGACATTTCGTAGATGTTTCGCATGAGATTCTAGATATGGACTGAATACCATAATGTCATCTAGATATGACATACAATAAGCAGAGTCGTCGCGAAGTATGTTGTCTATGAATCTTTGAAATGTCTGAGTAGCACACTTAAGTCCAAAAGGCATGTAAATATATTCAAAAAGGCCAAATGGAGTGATGACTGCAGTTTTCTCGATATCCTCTGGTGCTACCGGTATGTGATGGTACGCTTGTCTGAGGTCAATCACTGAGAAGAAATTGCTGCCGTTGAGTTTTTCAAGTAAAGTGTTGATATTTGGAATAGGATATGCATCAGATTTTGTCACTGAATTTAGCTTACGGTAGTCTCCACAGGCTCTGTACGATCCGTTTGATTTTGAGACTAAGTGCAGTGGTGACGCCCATGAACTTTTCGATGGTCTGATGATTCCCTCTTCCAAAAGCCTTGAGAATTCTTCTTGGGCAGCTTTCAGCTTAGCAGGAGCCAGTGGTCGCTTCTTGAGTGCAATAGGTTGTCCTTCTGTGACGATATGATGCATCGTGTTGGAGACTCGTAGCTCTGACTTGTTAAGATCGAAAAGCGATTTGTATTTTCGAAGAGCTGCTGATATCTCTGCTGAATGATGCACTGGGGTTGGCTGAATGACCTGTAACTCCAAACGCTCGGAGGCAAGTGTCCAAAAGCTTTGTTCAAGTCCGGTGGAGGGGTCGATGATCTTTTGATTGGCAAGATCAACAATGAGCCGAAATTTTAGAAGGAAATCAAGGCCTATTATATTATGTGAGACCTTGGCAATGATGAAGTTGTGGGAAAATTCACGTCGTAGACCTATGGTGAGTGTGCGGTATTGGCAGCCATAAGTTGGTATGGGCTCGCCTGTAGCTGTTGCGAGAAGAACGCCTAGCGACATCTCGGCCATTGAATCACCTTTGAGAACTGAGACTGCCGCACCTGTGTCTACGATGTACTCTTCGCCAGTTTTGAAATCAAGAAGGTGCAGAAGTTCGTTTGGCTGTTTGGCCGGATGATGCAAACAAGTAGGCTGGTGATTGCGACCGGCGTTGTCTGTTTGGTTCTCTATGTGAAAAATTCGGCGTGGACGAAAAGAGTCGACAGGGATGTCGGATTGTAGTTGGCTTCTTCCCTGTAGCGCCGTTGATGCCGTTGATGTGCAGAAAGTACGGTCTTCTACTTCCTGCGCCAGACGTTTCCCGATACTGATGCACCCTTGTGCCTGCGGTCTGTTGTCCTCTCCGTCAGCTGTGGAAATTGACACTCATTCGGAAATTCTTCGGAACGACAAAGACAAACTTGGCAAGCATAAAAAACTTCTGGTGGTTATAACACCAGTTCTTTGGAGCATATTTATTAAAGGATTGCGGAGATCTCGATCGCCGCCTACCATTATAATTTGACTTGGAAACAAATTTTGGTCGAGCATTCACTTGATTTATCTCGGATTTGGTAATGGCCAATCCTTCTAGAACTTTGGCCATGTTCGCCACTGTTCTCTCTAAAGAGGAGATTCTATCATCTTGCGGGGGTGAAGAAAAGGATGATGGATTCACTTTGGGTTCCAAAACCCTATATTCTAACTCACATCTCTCAGATAAGTCATCTATAGAGAGAGTGTTGGGGAGCTGTCTGGCAAAGAGTTTTAATGTTTGGGGAAGATTGTTAATAAAAACAACCTTAGCCTCATGGTCAGAAATGTTGGTTTTATACCAACGTTTCCGTAATTCCCTCAGTATTTCTATGGGGCCAAGATTTGGCATATCTAACTGCGCATATTTGTTTATTATCTGCTCAGTTTCCGTGGGTCCAAGCAAGGATTCTACCTCGTTTTGTAGGCCCAAAATGGGATTAGGTAGCTTCCTAATGGCCTCAAGCTTAGGATAAATCCGTCGCTGCAATTCAGAAGGTAGTTTAGCAAAAACCTTCGACAGTTTTTGATGACTGTCATAATCAGGAAACGGGGAGAAAGCGGAGTCTACGCGCATAAAGAATAACTCACTATCTCCATCCCAAACAGGAACATCAATATCTAAAATTGGACCTGACATTTTAACAATCTTACGGGATCTTAAAAGCATAAATTTATAAGCAATATGAAAATGTATATATAAATGTATAAATATATAACGAAACGCTTACCCACAAACAGCTTCCACTGTTGCTTGATATTGTCCAGTACAAAAGGAAAAAACGAACAGAGGCCCCGATGGCCTTTGATGACAATGTATTATTATTTCAACACAGAACAGCGTCACTCCTTCCAAAAATTGAAATTGTCCCGTAGGGAAGACGAACAAGGGCCCGTTAGCTCTTAAGTGCCAATGAATTATTATTTTCAACAGCAAGAAT
>JAQBSW010015154.1:0-10313 GCA_029291075.1 Eudiplozoon nipponicum | reverse complement strand
AATGAATTAATGAATTAATGAATTAATGAATTAATGAATTAATGAATTAATGAATTAATGAATTAATGAATTAATGAATTAATGAATTAATGAATTAATGAATTAATGAATTAATGAATTAATGAATTAATGAATTAAGAATTAATGAATTAATGAATTAATGAATTAATGAATTAATGAATTAATGAATTAATGAATTAATGAATTAATGAATTAATGAATTAATGAATTAATGAATTAATGAATTAATGAATTAATGAATTAATGAATTAATGAATTAATGATTTAATAAATTAATGAATTAATGATACAATAGATTGATGAATAAGAGAATTGATGAATTAAAGAATTAATGAATTAATGTATTAATGAATAAAAGAATTAATTAATTAATGAAATAATGAATGAATTAATTAATGACCTAATGAATTAATGAATTAATGAATTAATAAAGTAATGAATTAATGTATTAAAGAATAAATGGATTAATAATTTAATGAGATAATGAATTATTGCATTAATGAATTAATAAATTATTGAGTTAATGAATTTATGAATTAATGGTTTAACGAATGAATGCATTATTGAAATATTGATAAATGAATTATTGATTTAATGAGATAATGAATCAAAAAATTAATTAGATAATTAATTAATGAATTTATGAATCAAGTAGTTAATGAATAAGTGAATTAATCAGTTAAGAAATTTATGAATAAAAGTATTAAAGAATTAATGCACTAATGAATTATTGGTTTAAAATATTAATGCTATGATGAATAAAAGAATAAAGGAATTGATGAATTAATGAACTAATGAATTTATGAATTAATTACTTAATGAAATAATGAATTACCGAATTAATGATTTAATGAATTAATGAATAATTTTTTTTTTGAATTAATGAAATATTGAAGTAATGAATTAATGAATTAACGTTTTATTACACTAATGAATTAATTAATTAATTATTTAACGAATAAATAATTTAATGAATTACTGAATTAATGAATTAATCAATTATTGAATTAATGAATAAATGAATCAATAAAATTTTAAAAAAATGCATTGAAGAAATAATGTATTAATAAAATATTCTTTTAATGAATTAATACATTACCGATTGAAAGAATTAATGATTTAATGAGTTAATGAATTAATGAGTTAATGATATTATTAATTAACGAGTTAATGTATTAAATAATAAAGGAATTTTTGCGCTAATGAACTAATGATTTATTGAACAAAGAAACTAATGTGTTTTTGAATGGGCGAATTATTGAATTAAAGAATTATTGATTTAATTAATTAATGAATTAATATGTTAATGAAATAATGCATTAGAAAATTAATGAAATAATGAATTATTAAATTATAGAATTCATATATTAATGAAATAATGAATTAAAGAATAAAGGAATTAATTAATAATTGAATTAATGAAAACATGAATTAATGTATTAATGAGTTAAAAAATTAATGATTTAATGAATAATAAAATTAAGAAAATACCGATTTAGCGGTTCAATGAATTTACGAATTACTGATTCGAAGAAATAATGAATTAATGAATTAATGAATTAATGTATTAATGAATTAATTAATTAATGAATTAATGAATTAATGAATTAATGAATTAATGACCTAATGAAGTAATTTATTAATGAAATAATGAATTAATGAATTAATAAATTTACGAATTAATGAATTAATGATTTAGAGAATTAACAATTTAATGAGTTAATGAATTAATGAATTAGTGAAGTAATGAATTAATGAATTAATGACTTAATGAATGAATAATTTAACGAATTAATACATTTTTGAATTAATGAAAAATGAATTATTGAAATAATGATTTAATGAATCAATAAATTAATGAGTTAATATATTAAGGAATTAATGAATTAATGAAATAATGATAAAAAATAAAAATGAAATAATGAATTAATGAATAAATATATCAATCGATTAAAAAATTAATGAGTTAGTGAATTAATAAATTATTGATTTAATGATTTAATGAATTAATAATTTTATGAATTTATTAATAAATTAGTAGATGCATTAATGAATAAATGATTAAATTTATTTAATGTATGAATTATTGAAATAAAAAATGAGGTAATTATAGAATTAATGAATTAATTAATTAATGAATTAATGAATTAGGAAATTAATGATTTTATGAATTAATGAATTAATGAGTTAATGAATTAATGAATTAATGAATTAAAGAATTAACGAATTAATGATTCAATGCATTAATGAATTAATGAGTTAATGAATTAATGAATTTTTTAATTAATGAATTAATTAAATAATGAATTAGTAACATAAGGAATAAATGAATTATTGAACTAATGAATGAGTGAGTTAACTAATTAGTGAATTAATGAATTACTGAATTAGAGAAGGTATGATTTAAAGATTTAGTGTTTAATTAATTAAGGAATTAATGAAAAATGTACTAACGATTTATTCAATAAATAAATTAATGATTTAATAAACTAATGAAAAAATAAATTAATGAAAAATGCATTAATTAATTAATGAATTAATATATAATATAAATAAATAAATTGATGAATTAATGAATTAGTGAGTTATTAAATTAATGAATTAATGTATTAATGAATTAATGAATTAATGAATTATTGAAATAATGATTTAATGAATTATTGAATTAATGAATTATTGAATTAATGAACTAATAAATTAATGAATTAATGAAATAATGAATTAATAATTTAATGAATTAAGGAAATAAAGAATTAATGAATTAATGAATAAATTAAATAATGAATTAATGAATTAATGAACTAGTGAATTAATGAATTAATGAAAAAATAAATTAATGAATTCATGAATTAATGAATAAATGAATTAAGGAATTAATGAATTAATGAATTACGGAATTAGCAATTTATTGAATTAATTAATTCATGAATTAATGTATTATTGAATAATTTAATAAATGAATTAATGAAATTAAAAAAATAAATGAATTAATGAATTAATGAATTAATAGATTAATCAATTAAAGAATTAATTAATAACTGAATGAATTAATTATTGATTTATTGATTTAAATAATTATTTAATTTATGGATTTATTTATTAATGAGTTGATGCATTAGTGAATAAATGAATTTTTGCGTTAATGAAATAATGAATTATTTAATTAATGATGAATTATTGAGTTAAAGAATAAGGGAATTAATGAATTAATGACTTAATGAATTAATGAATTAATTATTTAATGAATTGATGAATTAAGGAATTACTGAAATAATAATTTAATGAATTAATGAATTAATGAATTAATGAATTTTTAAATTAATGACTTAATAAATTAATGAATAAATGAATTAATGAATTAAGGAAATAATTAATTAATGAATTAATGAATTAATGAATGAATGAAATAATGAATTAATGAATTAATGAATTAATGAATTAATGAATTAATGAATTAATGAATTAATGAATTAATGAATTAATGAATTAATGAATTAATGAATTAATGAATTAACGAATTAATGAATTAATGTATTAATGAATTAATGAATTAAATAATTAATGAATCAATGAATTAATGAATTTCTGAATTATTGAATTAATGAATTAAAGAATAATTAAGTTATTGAATTAATGAATTAATGAATTAATGAATTAATGAATTAATGAATTAATGAATTAATGAATTAATGATTTAATGAATTAATGAATTAATGAATTAATGAATTAATGAATTAATGAATTAATGAATTAATGAATTAATGAATTAATGAATTAATGAATTAATGAATTAATGAGTTCATGAATTAATGAATTAATGAATTAATGAATTAATGAATTAATGAATTAATGAATTAATGAATTAATGAATTAATGAATTAATGAATTAATGAATTAATGAATTAATGAATTAATGAATTAATGAATTAATGAATTAATGAATTAATGAGTTAATGAATAATGAATTAATGAATTAATGAATTAATGAATTAATGAATTAATGAATTAATGAATTAATGAATTAATAGAATTAATGAATTAATGAATTAATGAATTAATGAATTAATGAATTAATGAATTAATGAATTAATGAATTAATGAATTAATGAATTAATGAATTAATGAATTAATGAATTAATGAATTAATGAATTAATGATTTAATGAAATAATGAATTAATGAATTAATGCGTTGATAAATTAAGGAATTAATGAATTAATGAATTGATCAATTTATGATTTAATGGAATAATTTATTAATGAATTAATGAAATAGAAAATTAATGAATTAATAAATTAGTGAATTCATTAAATAATGAATTAATGAATAAAAGAATTAATGACTTGATTTAATGATTTTATTTTTAATAGTTTTGTTTTCCTCTCTAAGCTCCTTCACGGAGTTCTGATGGTCCGTAATAATTTTTTCAGTATTCAAAAAAGTTGGAGCCATTTGAAACCACGCGCGTCACCCAGAATTCAATCAAACAAATTAATGAATTAATCAATTAATGAATTAATGAAATAATGAATTAATGAATTAATGAGTTGATAAATTAAGAATTTAATGAATTAATGAATTAATGAATTAAAGAATTAATGAACTAATGAATTAATGAATTAATGAGTTGATTAATTAGGAATTAATGAATTAATGAATTAAGGAAGTAATGTGTTATTAATTGAATGAGTTAAGGAATTAATGAATAAGTGAATTAAAGAATTAATGAGGTAATGAGTTAATGAATTAATTAGTTAATGAATTAACGAATTAATTGTGTAATGATTTAATGAATTATTTAATAATTGAATTAATGAAATAATGAATTAATGATATAATGAATTAATGTATTAATGAATTAATGAATTAATAAATTGATGAATTAATGAATTAATGAATAAAGGAATTAATGAATTAATGAATTAATGAATTAATGAATTTCAGAATTAATTAATTAATGAATTAATAAATTAAGGAATTAATGAATTAATAAATTAATGAATTAATGAATTAATGAATTAATGTTGTAATGAACGAATGAATTAATGAATTAATGAGTTGATTAATTAAGGTATTTATGAATTACTGAATTAAGGAAATAATGTTTTAATAAATGATTGAGTTTAGGATTTAATGAATAAATTAATTAACGAATTAGTGACGTAATGAGTTAATGAATTAATTAGATAAAGAATTAAAAAATTAATGGTGTAATGAGTTATAGAGTTAATTAATTAATGAATTAATGAAATAATGAATTAATGAATTAACGACTTAATTAAATTATGAATTAATGAATAAGTGTGTTAATGAATTGCAAAATTACTTTATTAACGAATTAATGAATCAATGAATTAATGAAGTAAGGAAATAATTTCTTTATAATTCAATGAAATAATGAATTAATGAATTAATGATGATATGAATTAATGAGTTAATGTACTAAATAATTAATGAGCTGATGAGTAAAGAAAATAAGAAATTAATGAATTAATGATTTAATGAGTTAATAATTTAATGAATTAATTAATTAATGAATTAATGAATTAATGAATTAATGAATTAATGAATTAATGAATTGATTAATTAAGGTATTTATGAATTAGTGAATTAAGGAAGTAATGTGTTAATAAATGATTGATTTTAGGAATTAATTAATTAGTTATTTAATGAATTTGTGTCGTAATGAGTAAATGAATTAATTAGATAATGAATTCAAGAATTAATGGTGTAATGAGTTATGGAGTTAATTAATTAATGAATTAATGAACTAATGAAATAATGAATTAATGATTTAATGAATTAATGAATTAATGAGTTAATGAATTAATGAATTAATGAATTAATGAATCAATGAATTAATGAATTAATGAATCAATGAATTAATGAAAAAATGAATTAATGAAATAACGTCTTAATTAATTATTGAATTAATGAATTAATGTGTTAAAGAATTAAAAATTACTTTATTAACGAATTGATGAATTAATGAATTAATGAAGTAAGGAAATAATTTCTTAATAATTCAATGAAATAATGAATTAATGAATTAATGAATATATGAATTAATGAGTTAATGTTCTATATAATTAATGAGTTGATGAATTAAGAAAATAAGGAATTAATGAATTAATGAATTAACGAATTATTGAATTAATGAATTAATGAATTAATGAATTAATTAGTTGATAAATTAAGGAATTAATGAATTAATGAATTAATGAATTGATCAATTTATGATTTAATGGAATAATTTATTAATGAATTAATGAAATAGTAAATTAATGAATTAATAAATTAGTGAATTCATTAAATAATGAATTAATGAATTAATGAATTAATGAATTAATGAATTAATGAATTAATGAATTAATGAATTAATGAATTAATGAATTAATGAATTAATGAATTAATGAATTATTGAATTAACGAATTAATGAATTAATGAATTAATGAATTAATGAATTAATGAATTAATGAATTAATGAATTAATGAATTAATGAATTAATGATTTAATGAAATAATGAATTAATGAATTAATGAATTAATGAATTAATGAATTAATGAATTAATGAATTAATGAATTAATGAATTAACGAATTAATGAATTTACGAATTAATGAATTTACGAATTAATGAATTAATGAATTAATGAATTAATGAATTAATGAATTAATGAATAATTGAATTAATGAATTAATGAATAATTGAATTAATGAATTAATGAATTAATGAATTAATGAATTAATGAATTAATGAATTAATGAATTAATGAATTAATGAATTAATGAATTAATGAATTAATGAATTAATGAATTAATGAATTACGAATTAATGAATTACTGAATTAATGAATTAATGAATTAATGAATTAATGAATTAATGAATTAACGAATTATTGAATTAATGAAATTAATGAATTAATGAATTAATGAATGAATGAATTAATGAAATAATGAATTAATGAATTAATGAATTAATGAATTAATGAATTAATGATTTTAATGAATTAATGAATTAATGAATTAATGAATTAATGAATTAATGAATTAATGAATTAATGAGTTAATGAATTAATGAATTAATGAATTAATGAATTAATGAATTAATGAATTAATGAATTAATGAATTAATGAATTAATGAATTAATGTATCAATGAATTAATGAATTAATGAATTAATGAATTAATGAATTAATGAATTAATGAATTAATGAACTAATGAATAATTTAATTAATGAATTAATGAATTAATGTATTAATGAATTAATGAATTAATGAATTAATGTATTAATGAATCAATGAATTAATGAATTAATGAAATTATGAATTAATGAATTAATGAATTAATGAATTAATGAATTAATGAATTAATGCATCAATGAATTATTGAATTAATGAATTAATGAATTAATGAATTAATGAATTAATGAATTAATGAATTAATGAATTAATGAATTAATGAATTTATGAATAATGAATTAATGAATTAATGAATTAATGAATTAATGAATTAATGAATTAATGAATTAATGAATTAATGAATTAATGA
The DNA here is from genome assembly GCA_029291075.1 of Eudiplozoon nipponicum. NCBI lineage: Eukaryota > Metazoa > Platyhelminthes > Monogenea > Mazocraeidea > Diplozoidae > Eudiplozoon > Eudiplozoon nipponicum. Next base: position 2,741 of record JAQBSW010015154.1, on the reverse strand, counting down.
ATTAATGAATTAATTTATTAACGAATTAATGAATTAATGAATTAATGAATTAATGAATTAATGAATTAATGAATTAATGAATTAATGAAATAATGAATTAATGTATTAATGAATTAATGAATTAATGAATTAATGAATTAATGAATTAATGAATTAATGAATTAATGAATTAATGAATTAATGAATTAATGAATTCATGATTTAATGAATTAATGAATTAATGAATTAATGAATTAATGAATTAATGAATTAATGAATTAATGAAATTATGAATTAATGAATCAATGAATTAATGATAATGAATTAATGAATTAATGAATTAATGAATTAATGAATTAATGAATTAATGAATTAATGAATTAATGAATAAATGAATAATTGAATTAATGAATTAATGAATTAATGAATTAATGAATTAATGAATTAATGAATTAATGAATTATTAATTAATGAATTAATGAATTAATGAATTAATGAATTAATGAATTAATGAATTAATGAACTTAATGAATTAATGAATTAATGAATTAATGAATTAATGAATTAATGAATTAATGAATTAACGAATTAATGAATTAATGAATTAATGAATTAATGAATTAATGAATTAATGAATTAATGAATTAATGAATTAATGAATAATGGAATTAATGAATTAATGAATTAATGAATTAATGAATTAATGAATTAATGAATTAATGAATTAATGAATTAATGAATAAATGAATTAATGAATTAATGAATTAATGAATTAATGAATTAATGAATTAATGAATTAATGAATTAATGAATTAATGAATTAATGAATTAATGAATTAATGAATTAATGAATTAATGAATTAATGAATTAATGAATTAATGAATTAATGAATTAATGAATTAATGAATTAATGAATTAATGAATTAATGAATTAATGAATTAATGAATTAATGAATTAATGAATTAATGAATTAATGAATTAATGAATTAATGAATTAATGAATTAATGAATTAATGAATTAATGAATTAATGAATTAACGAATTAATGAATTAATGAATTAATGAATTAATGAATTAATGAATTAATGGACTAATGAATTAATGAATTAATGAATTAATGAATTAATGAATTAATGAATTAATGAATTAATGAATTAATGAATTAATGAATTAATGAATTAATGAATTAATGAATTAATGAATTAATGAATTAATGAATTAATGAATTAATGAATTAATGAATTAATGAATTAATGAATTAATGAATTAATGAATTAATGAATTAATGAATTAATGAATTAATGAATTAATGAATTAATGAATTAATGAATTAATGAATTAATGAATTAATGAATTAATGAATTAATGAATTAATGAATTAATGAATTAATGAATTAATGAATTAATGAATTAATGAATTAATGAATTAATGAATTAATGAATTAATGAATTAATGAATTAATGAATTAATGAATTAATGAATTAATGAATTAATGAATTAATGAATTAATGAATTAATGAATTAATGAATTAATGAATTAATGAATTAATGAATTAATGAATTAATGAATTAATGAATTAATGAATTAATGAATTAATGAATTAATGAATTAATGAATTAATGAATTAATGAATTAATGAATTAATGAATTAATGAATTAATGAATTAATGAATTAATGAATTAATGAATTAATGAATTAATGAATTAATGAATTAATGAATTAATGAATTAATGAATTAATGAATTAATGAATTAATGAATTAATGAATTAATGAATTAATGAATTAATGAATTAATGAATTAATGAATTAATGAATTAATGAATTAATGAATTAATGAATTAATGAATTAATGAATTAATGAATTAATGAATTAATGAATTAATGAATTAATGAATTAATGAATTAATGAATTAATGAATTAATGAATTAATGAATTAATGAATTAATGAATTAATGAATTAATGAATTAATGAATTAATGAATTAATGAATTAATGAATTAATGAATTAATGAATTAATGAATTAATGAATTAATGAATTAATAAATTAATGAATTAATGAATTAATGTATTAATGAATTAGTGAATTAATGAATTAATGAATTAATGAATTAATGAATTAATGAATTAATGAATTAATGAATTAATGAATTAATGAATTAATGAATTAATGAATTAATGAATTAATGAATTAATGAATTAATGAATTAATGAATTAATGAATTAATGAATTAATGAATTAATGAATTAATGAATTAATGAATTAATGAATTAATGAATTAATGAATTAATGAATTAATGAATTAATGAATTAATGAATTAATGAATTAATGAATTAATGAATTAATGAATTAATGAATTAATGAATTAATGAATTAATGAATTAACGAATTAATGAATTAATGAATTAATGAATTAATGAATTAATGAATTAATGAATTAATGAATTAATGAATTAATGAATTAATGAATTAATGAATTAATGAATTAATGAATTAATGAATTAATGAATTAATGAATTAATGAATTATTGAATTAATGAATTAGTGAATTAATGAATTAATGAATTAATGAATTAATGAATTAATGAATTAATGAATTAATGAATTAATGAATTAATGAATTAATGAAATGATGAATTAATGAATTAATGAATTAATGAATTAATGAATTAATGAATTAATGAATTAATGAATTAATGAATTAATGAATTAATGAATTAATGAATTAATGAATTAATGAATTAATGAATTAATG
>JAQBSW010015153.1:0-10318 GCA_029291075.1 Eudiplozoon nipponicum | reverse complement strand
TAACTTGCTGCTTCATATTTGAACTAATTTGTACTATGTGCGCAATACCTCATACACAATTGTATACATTAGAGTTCCCGACTTTAAATAAAATACAGTATTTGACAGTCAAGGTTTTTTTTCTATCAGTTTTGAATTTTGATTACCGTGACATAGTAGCAGTACAGTAATAACAACAAAAAAAGGTTCGATACTTTCTCCCTCCCCTACAACATTCTGCACACGAGATGAGATTATGTATACTGGTAATTTGAGATAGCTGAGGTAAGGATTGGTCTGCTAATTACAAATAGTTATAGATTAGGTTCAGTTACTGAGACAAATTCTATGTTTAAAACCAGTGTTGAGTCAAAAATATTTAAACAGAATGGTCTTGGAACGAGGTGACCACATTTGCTTAAGTCTGCTATTGTGAGTATTGTGCTGTGGAAATAAGGAGACTAATTGACCTGAAGATGGTGGTGGGATTCAACTTCCGAAACGTTGCCAGTAAACAAAGATGTGATAAAACCGCATAACCATTGGGACAAAAAAAACAAAATTGGAAATTGTGATGCATCGAATATTTGTGAAACTGTCCGTGCAAAGCTACTACCGCGTACGCAAAAAGCGGCATTGGAAAATATGAAGCTGGCAATCCGAAAACACACTTAAAAAAGTACTTTCTGGTATTTTGTTATTTGCAAAAAAAATAAGCGAACCTTAAGTTAACGAAATTAAAAAAACGCTAAATTTCTGTGAACAGAAAAGACAAATACCGGTGCCGTGCATGAATTTGGGGGCAATTATGCAAATTAGTAGAACTTTGTTCTATCCTAAAACCCCTCACTGCTCCATTTTTACGTTCTTTACGAAAGTTTATAAATTTGTAATAAAAATTTCTTCGTCGATTATACGACGCAGAACAAGAGCATTACACGTTTATAAGGTTTTTGAAATAATTCCCATTCGGAAGTTATAATGATGTTTTATTTTGTTTATTTTACTGCTAGCAAAATTTTCACAGAGGTTGCTCATTTCAAGTATCTTTTCCTTCAGGAAACATAAATAATTTAATTTTGAAAATAAATTATCGTAATCAACAATGAAGGAAGAACTTTGTAAAGAACGAGTCATTTAACAATTTATACGCTTATACTTGATCCTATGGAGGAAGTATTTGTCTAATGAAATACTTTTAGAGGCACTTTTATAGACGCGTGAGACAAATTTGTGTTAATAAATTACATAATGGCAACAAGAAGCAATTAATGTACACTCGCAATTAGCCTACATACCTTTATTTAAGGAGATCTAAAATTTAGCACTGTGTGTTCCAGTAGAGTCTAGGCAAATGAGGTAGAATTAAGCAAGTTTATACACTAGACACATTTGCTTCTGGATCCCCTTAGATCTTCACCTATTGAAGTTAATCTCGGTTAAATAGGGTACTGTAAATGATGTTAAAATTTAAAAAATTATATACATCGTTGCCAATCGGTTTTAAGAGTAATTGAAAAAGTAAAAGATAAAGTAAATAGCGTCTAAAATTCAGATGCAAAATACCAGAAGTTTTTTCTGTTCACTTTAACTGCATTTCTAAAGATGCCAGTAAATTTAAGCAGGACTCTGAAAAACATTATAAGAAACAATACATTTGAAAAAATCGTTAAGAAGTGAATAAAATGAAATGGTGGATGAAATTTTATCTGAATTTATATGTTTTACTACTGTCCACACAAAGGTAAGCAAAGCAATTTTTAAATATTTTATTCAGATAAACATTTATTTATTAATTTCCTCATTTTTTTGAGAAGTTGAATTCATAACATTTCAACATTTCGTATTGAAATAATTTCATCGTCAAAATATTTATTGAATAAATATTTTCCTTGTTTACGAATCGAAATAATTAAAAATTGGTTTCCAAGCCATAGGAATGTGACAAAATTTAAAAAACGAGTCGCTCACATTCATTTGGGTAAAAGGAAAGAGCATTAAAGTAGGAAAGAATTATCGAAAACCACGCAAATTAAAGCTACATTAATTTACACATATTTGTGTATAGATTATACCAATAAAATATAGATTCTCAAGTACAGTTTAAGAAAATTAATCTCACTAATATTTTTGTTGATTTGGGTGTAAATTTAAAAAGATGCACGTTATCACCTACACTAATTAATTTTCACATCGAAAGTGCAAGGTTGACATGCAATTCTGCAGGGTAAACTGTTAATCAAGCATATATGCGCTGTAAAATTGTTCTTGTATAGCATGTAAACCAGGTCCATCTATCGAAGCAATTTAACTGTTAATTAGTTTTGCATGCTTCTTGGCAGATGTGAAGAGTTTCACCCATGTGTGTCTATAACTCCATGTCACTTTGTGTTGTAATTAGTCATAAAAATTAGAAATTAAAATTCACAAATTAGTTGTGTAGTGTCATATGGTCATAAACGACAAACATGCACCTAAAAACACAACCCAAATTTAGTTAGTCATGATAATTTAATGCAAGTTAGTGTTTAGAAGTTTTTCTAGGTAAACCTCAAGTTCAAGCAATGTAAATAAAATACTAATAAATAATCGTAAAATAATTTCTGCTGTAAACTGAACATTTCAAAATTTATCAGATTAAATTTATCTGTTTTGCCAATTTTCGTCCTTATTAGGCTTTCTTCAGTACTCGGTAATACTGTTGTAACGGAGCTATTTTTGGCTCAGCCATATATTTGTAAGTGATTTAGGATCACTCCAAAGTATTATTTAATTTTATATTGATTTTTCGGACGATGGTTCCCTTGGACCGTCATGGTAAGTGCTATTATGTTAATATTTCATCGAGTTCAGTGATATTACGTCAGAGGCAAAGGCCACTGGCAGAAGTGCACTTTCAGGGTATTAAAACTGACTATCCAAGCATTTACCAAAGGTAACTGCTTAGCCCATTGGATGTCACTAAAATTAAATTAGTTTATCATGCTCTCTAATTGTAAAACATAAACTATGCAATCGGCGAAATTTCTTTTCTGTTCAATTATTTTGGTAGTGGTTAACAGTGAAAAATATAAAATACAAGCAAAAAATCCCGTAATTTAGCAAATATTATTAATCCATCATAACAGTGCCGAATGAGTTTAGAATTCCCTAGTACTGGTCAAAAGTGGCTAAAAATATATCCTATAATAAAATAGCGAATGTGACTAGTTTAAACCTTCAATTACCAACGATTACCACAATTGATTTTTTGACACATCAAAATTTCGCTACATAATTTGGATAAAAACTAAGGCATTTTTGCAATGCAAGAACTTTTCAGTGTAAGAACTGTGTTAAACTAAGTCTCCACAGTTCGATTCATAACTGCAGCATTTCTGGCAACTACTATGCTTTTACAAATATAAACAAAAACTTTTAAGAAGGTAAATCAAATTTACTAACTTTTGAAAACTTAAGTTTGTTCGAGTAATTGAAACATAAATAAATACTGTCACGAATGTTAACTTCATTGGCACTGGACGTGATTCTTCATTTGGTAAACCAGTGAAAGTTTCCTGTTATTCTTTTTTCTCAGAATTTTTTGAACCCCGTTTCGGGTCCTTTTATCAGCCCACAGGTCATCAGCAGCAATAGAAACATACTGGTAGAGCAAGTCTTTAATTGAAATTAAGCCGTTTCGTTTGTTGTTATGCTTGAGTAATCTCCTAAAAATTTGGAATTGACGCACGGTAGCTGACTCCTACCTAAATGCAGTCGCATGAAGAATGTGTGTTTTTGCGAAAATGCATAAAGCTGGTAACCCATTAAGTTTTATGTTTAATGGCCAACACAACCGAAAATGTAAAATTTTCAAGTTTTCATGTTATAAAATAAGAATATACTCTTAATTTTTTATGTTATAACTCATCGAATTTTTATAATTTGCTTTAAATTGTCGATAAATGTTTCTTAGATTAAGATGATAGGTTGGAAAATCTAGATGTGGTATCCAGTTAAATAGATAAACCGGCACCTAAATCAAAATATCCTGCCAACGTGCCCATACTAATTAACCGTCTAGTGCGTGAGCTGCCTTGATAAAATGCTTTTTTTATACAGACAAATGTAAGGTATACTAGGATTGGTGTTTATTGCAAGATCGAAACCTTGATTTTAATAAATAAATAAATTGAATAAATGTAAAATATTGAAATAAGAAGCAACCAGTGCTTTGGAGCATAAATTTTATTTAAAACACGTACAAACTATTCCATTGAGATGCGAATATGGTTTCGGCAAAAATTAACTCGACTGCCATATCTTGAACTCGATATGGTAAATTTTGGAAAAAAATTATGTTCGATTAACATTATGGAACGAAAAACAGAAAGCGAGAAATCTACATATTCTTAAACACAAACACACACAAATTCGCATAAAGTCAACAGTTTACATTCGCGTGATGTTTTAATTTATTTTTTATTAGACTGAAAAATAATGATGTTGCAAATATCAGTTTCGGTTATGCTCAATACCTTTGAATTAATTGATTAGGAAAAAACAGAAATAGGCAAGAATTTTTGTGTGAATTTTCTGAATATTATGTTTAGTAATCGGGGTAAAGTTTTCTCAATTAGAGCAAATTCGAACTTACTGGGCATTCATCAGTAGATCCTATAAATGCTGGAGCCAGAACTTAAACCACGGGGCATTCAATATCTATGTCGTTCTCCAATGTCTACGAAGCTGTTTTACGCGTTACTCAGAAAGATCTAATTTGGTAAGGCTCTCGATCTGAAGTTCGAAAAAGCGCACACCGGTTTTTCAATATAACATTTAAAATTAATGTAATGAGTTTCTTTTAATTAGATATATATATATATATATATATATATATATATATATATATATATATATATATATAAAATGTCCATTGCTTTCGAATATCAAACTGTATATTTCTTATTAAGAAGAGAAAAAAATAATAACAAACTGGACAATGACCACTTATTTCGAGATTACAAAACATCAATTTCCAATACTTCATTTATATACCTCCTGGATTTTCATTTTAATAAGTGGGTCGAAACTAGTCTGACTGGGTTTTTCTTCTATTCCTTTTTTAGCCTGATTAGTCAGTGTATATGCGTGTGTGTCTGTTTGCGTTTAGGGATCTTTCTCTTTGAGTTGCAAATTGGTGTCTGTAATCTGGTAATTCTTGTATAAATGAATAGAATGTTGCCCCGTCCTATTATTCCACATTCTTCGACCAAATATATAGTGGTTAAAGGGCGTAAAACCGGCTCCTACTGATGAGTCACCAGTAAGCTCGAAACGAATGTGCATGAGATTATACTTTCCGTTCATGCTGCCTTTTGTTTATCCTTCTGGTCACAACTGAACTAATTTGTTACTAGGTTCGCAACACCTAATACATACTTGTTAAACAAATTATTATTATAATAATTGTTACCACCACCCGCGCAACCAATGTTCGTTTAATTATATAAATGTTCATTTCAATACCACTTCCCATGTAATGTGGTGTCTGTTCAGTAATGACAGATTGGACATAGTTAGTTGGAACTTTGGGTCTAAATGGATGCCATATGAGCTCCACCTAAAGGAAAAATTGACTAACCAAGTTACATTAGTTAGTATATAACTTAAAATTGTGTAGTGTAGTGTGCGGCAGGATAGCCCAGTGGTTAGAGCACCAGATTCCGAGGCAGACGTTTCAGGTTCGTATCCTGTCCGCGGTAAAATTCTGGCCAGTACTGATGAGTCTCTACGACGAAAACCGGTCTACTGGATGAATTGCCTTTCTACACTATACAATTCTTAGTTTATACTGACATATGTAAGTAATTAATGGGTTGTGGTGTTTATATCAAGACCGCAACCTTGATTATATACCTGTTACTACCCAATTGCGCAACCAATGTTCACAATTGTTAAACAAATGTTCGTATTGTCAGATGTTTTTTTCCTGAGTGTGGTCTTTCGTTTCACCTTGTTGTTCAATTATGTTCTGGCCCCTTAGCAAAAACGCAGGGTGTGCAGTTTGCAGTTTTGAATGCCCATATTGTTTTCAAATGTCTGTCGCTATTAACAATGGTTGTGCTTTCGTATATGCAGGTGATTTTCCTTCTTCCGTTTGCTGCTGTTCCGATCGACTGGCTGATGAGTCTGGTCTATTGAGTAGTTTGACTAGCCTGGATGCTAAGGAATTGATTTTGGGTTTTGTGGCACCTACACGTACATATACACTCATGCAGGCACGCTCAAAAATTATATCAGAAGGGAGATAGCAAATTTAATAACAAAGTGGGCAATGGCCATTAATTTCGTGAATACTTATCTGCACTCTACAATCTTTCATTTCGGTACATCCAAGATATTCAATTGATTATGGCGGGGCATTTAGTTTGATTCTCCATTTTGGAGTACGTTGTTTTGTTCTTATATATATATATATATATATATATATATATATATATATATATATATATATATATATATATATATATATATATAGATATATGCATATATCTATAGCGAGATTCTTTGAAATGCTTAATAGTGAAAGTCAAATACATTTAGTTTTGCGGGAATTTTTCTATATGAGCATTTGCTGAGTGGGAAATTCGCGTATTTCATAAACAATATAATTATGCTTTCTAAATTATTTCTGTATAAATATAAAATTTATTAAATATTTTACCTAATTTCCATCATGTTCTTTGTAAGTGTTCTAAATTATTCATATTGACAATACGGATTTTATGCCATTTATGGCCCTTTTAAAATTGCAGCCATCCAATATATACTATATTACGCTTTGAGACACGTTTTAATTGATAAAGATGATGTAGACTGTCTCGCATTATTCAGAAGCTGAAACAATTCGAAAAAATTTCGAAGGCTGAATTTTTTCTATAACCGGGATTTAGAGTGCGATTCATAAAATTCCAGATCTACGTGGAAATAGAATATCATGCAATTTTAGTTTGATTAACCATGCAAAATCGACTGCTCAACTTTGCTTCTGATTCAAAAACCTTGACAAAGCAGCATATTTTACTTCTATAAATTCATACAGATGATTAATACATTGCTTTTTAATAAATTTACTTTATAAGTCATGTATGATTTTACGCCTAGCCAGTTTTCATATTTTAATGTAAATACGGATACATTGCGTTTTTAAATCATATATGTTAAAGTAAATCTATTCAAACAAGTAAAATAGGCTGTTTAGTTTTCGTCAGATCTCAATTCCATTTGACTTTCCGCTAAATAGTGTTGCAATTTATGAAAAGTAATAGAAATTTAGTTAGATAAAATTTTATAAATTATACAACCAAGAAGAGGCGCAAAACGCACACTCAACGGATAACACATAAAAATTCACACGATTAACCGGTTTGTATTCAATTTTGTTGTTCATTTCAGTGTGAAGCATTGGTCCTGGAACTATTCTAATCAATGTTGCGATCTTGATATAAGCACCTGACCCATTAATTACTTATATATGTCAGTATAAATAATTAAGAATTTTATAGTTTAGATAAAGCAACTCATCCAGTAGACTGTTTTCGACCTACTGTACTGCGATTGACCGCTTCAAAATTACGAAGCAACATTTTAATTATTGCTTTTGAATACACCTAAATCTCTACCTGGATGGGAGAATACTTTCTATTAAAAATGTGGCTGAGTAGTACGGAAACGTTCTATCTTTAGGCAGCTGTTTTAATCAAAAACCCTCATGGAGTTGATACATTAAAACTTGGTCAGCCTTCCGTTAGAAAATAAAAGAAAAGCTTTCTAACTGTGTTATAAATTACTGTATTATAAAAAATTTTATTGAGTAAATAATTATTACTAAATATATTTTATAATACATAAATATCGCTATAATCACACTTGTATATGAATAAGCTCGTCGCTTGATATATTATGTCCATGAAAAACCAAGCACCACATTCCATTTTCATGCAGATATGATGTAACCTTTGCTAGGAAGCATCGTTTAGGCGTCTTGTGTCAAAATCCAAATGTAATTATCCTATGCAATTAAATGGAAACAGATGTACAGCCATCTTTAACTATACTAGTTTGTTTTTAAGGGAAACACAGAACTCTGCGTATTTCTCAACGAAAAACTATAAAATGAACGTGATAACAACAAAAGACGTACTACATGATTTTATGACATCAATAAATTAGAAATAGAAATAGAAAATCACTTTCGCCCACAGTATACGCTAAAATACCTGTTGTCTATGAGAACTTTCCAGTAAGACAGATGGTGCTATTTCATAATTTAAATAATGACATAGAACGTAAATAACATCGGAGAAAAATATTTAAAATCGATAATAAGTCCAGATAAACGATCCGATCTTATTTCTACAGTTAAACATGGACATTATAATCACATGATCGATGTACTTAATGACGAATAGAAATTCTAACCGTGACAAAAATTATAAAGTTTGTCAAAATAATTACAAGGATTCGATAAAACGAGTTATTAGGAATGAATATGATGCATTTAAAAAACGTAAAAAGGCAATATAAATTAGAATACGCGCAAACGGAATGTACGGCCTAACAAAAGAACAAAATAGAGTTGCATGGAGAAACTTTCTGTCGCTTTGTTCAATGTCGTCGATGATAAATTATTTACAGTAAAAAAACCTGGCAGTTGAACTACAGTAAATAAAATAAATGGAAATTTCAATAAATTTTGTTCGTGAAATCTTTTGACTTCGGAAACATACAAAATTCTCAAAATGAGATTTTAATATTTTTGCACGCTGAAAATAACATTACGATCACCTTATTTTGACAAAACTGTAGACTAAGATAGGAACAAAATAATAAATCAAAGTTAGCATGGTCAGAAAGTGTAATCTCATGTGCACATTCGTTTTGTGCCTACTGGTGACTCATCAGTAGGAGCCGGTATTACGCCCTACACCCACTATTTGTTTGGGCGGAGATAGTGTGACTGATTGTATAAACATTCGTATAGGAGATTGTACCGTTCAATTGTGCCACAATCCTCACCGAAATATATAGTGCCTATAGAGCGTAATACTGGCTCCTACTGATGTGTTGATAATAAGCACAAAACGGATGTACTATAATGTTAGTATCGGTTACTGACACAATAGCCATAGTGTTAGTATCCTTTTCAGACTCGGTATATATATTATATAGAGTGAGCTAGCGTTGAAGTCGCATTGTCGAGACTTTATATGATGTTAGCTTCACAACTGCCTTTATAAACATTCGTCTAGGAGATTGTACCGTCCTATTATTCCAAATTCCTCACCCAAATATATAGTGGTTAAAGGGCGTAATACCGGCTCCTACAGATGAGTCGCCAGTAAGCACGAAACGAAAGTGCATGAGATTATACTTTCCGTTCATGTTGTCTTTGGTTTATCCTTTTGGTCACAAGTGAACTAATTTGTTACTAGTTTCGCATCACCTAATACATAATTGCATATATATTAGTTCTCCACAAATAGACAGGTTTTAAATAAATTTATATGCTCTATTTCATAGCATCAATACTGCAACTTTTAAAACTAAATTTCTGCAATACTTATATGAGTAGTCTACGTAATTAGAATTAAGGAAAACGTGGAAGTAAATATAATTCTCAAAGAGCTAAATTTTACGAGACCTCATAATTTGTTTATGATAATGGTTGGTATTGCTCAAAAGACTTTAGCATCAATGCTGAACAAATATTTATATGCGAATTTTGCTTAAATCCTCGCAATTCAGATTGTCGTTGTGCTCCGAAGGGGAAAACAGAAGGCCGAAGCTCGACAGTACGCGTGATTAACGTAGCATTGTTGTGTTTTGTGACTGAGTAGACATAGATTGGCTTTATCACCACCCGCCCAAGTACAGGTTTTCTAATCGGACAACAAACAAACAAACTCATATATATATATATATATATATATATATATATATATATATATAGTACTAAACAACGATATTTCTATAAACTATGATTAATTATTTTAGTAAAAATTAACGATGTAAGAATTGTTTATGCGTCAGTTTTCAGTTTACCGTTCTGTGTGTCTGACGTATTTTTTTACTTTCTCTGTTTCGGTTATCTGTACGTGACTGACCTGACTTTCCTCAGCAAGTTGCATTTATTCCTTGTCTCCAATTTACGTTTATAATTACTCCATTTTCACAATATACACCTGCTATCATTTTGTCTTTTGAATCGTACCTTATGGGGACGTTTTGGAATAGGTAATTTAATAATTCTGTTGTTCACGTCTTATTTCGTTCCTGGTTATTTCATCGGGTGTTT
>JAQBSW010015152.1:0-10319 GCA_029291075.1 Eudiplozoon nipponicum | reverse complement strand
CGAAAAACGTAGGATAATGAACACCATCTGCCCTCAGTATCTGATTGTGAGACACCTTATCGAATTTCAATTAGTAGGCGAAACTTACCCTTCGCATCCGATACCTTTATCTCGTTTCGCCATTTTCAAGTAAATGCTGTTTGGTATGTGCGTGGTAAAAGCGAACCCAAGGCTCAAAATAAGATAGAGCAACCGTATCCTGTTGGTATTGGCATGTTTCTTAAAAGTATCGCCCGAAAGACTAGCTAGGACCCGAAGATTATTAGACCTTAAATTAAAATTTCTATGTAAATGCAATGCAATTAATGGAAATTCGTAACTATCACGAATAAATTAAATAAGGATTTCAACACCTTTGGTTCAAATATTTATCTTGAATGGCAGGATTTGGCTGCTGAAGGAAACCTTGGGCTCTAACATCTGGGCAGGTAGTGCTTATCAGTTTTGTTTGGCGTACTATCTAAGAGTGAGATGTTTCCAAATTAAAGCCATCCCCACTAGACATCTCGCTAGGTTTAATGGGACACAACTATCACCTCTTCGAGTTCTGAATAACTACGCAGTTACATTTAGTGCTGAAGCATTGGCGGTTTCTGCTGTTGAAGGAAACTGTGGTCTCTGACATCTGGGAAGATATTGCTCATCAGCCTTGTTTGGCAGACTATCTAAGAAAAGGATATCTCCGAATTTAAGCCATCTCAACTAAAAATCGTCGGCCTACTGGTCTTCTACAGTCCAAATATATCCATGAATAATACTAATTATAACTTATACATTCTGCATCGACCGTGACGCAGTATAAAAACGTTCGCCTTTTCTGATGAGTCTTGCAGGGTGGATACGCGAATCAGACCACTGCAGACACCTTCATCTCTGATTCTGCCTCTTCTCCTCCTCCTTTCTCATCTTAATCCAAGAATAACGCTCTTCTAGATGCCTTGAATATGATAGGTATGATCGTATCACCATACCCAATGTCGGATTGCCAAATATGGAAAATATTTCAAGTAAAATACCACTCCTTAAACCTCGGTCAGCTTTTAACGCCAGCGCATTTAATGTGCGAACAATAAAGCTTACTGGACAACAAAAAGTTCGTGCACGAACCATGGATATATTAGTAATCGATATATGTCGCGAATCTGAGATCATTGCACACTTCAGACTCGATGTATAATGTAAAATTGCCTAATTAAATGTGATGTCAATGATTATGAAAAAGGCAAAGTAAATAAAATGTTATGCACGACTAAGAAAATCATGTCAGAAAAAATATTCTAAGTCACGGTGTTAATAATAACTAACTAAATTATTAGGCAAGACCAAATGCATCATCATCATCATCATCATCATCATCATCACCATCATCATCATCATCATCATCATTCCCAGCCATACAAAAGTCAAAAGTGACTAATGTTTCACTGCCATATAACCATAAGGAGTGAAAAAAGTATATAAATGAAGACAGAAATAATATTTGAGACAAATTATAAGTGATATTTACGAGAGAGAGAGAGAGAGAGGCAGAGAGAAAATAAAATACCTAGTTATTATGAGTAAATTTATCAGGATAACTCACAGCAATGAGACAAACTAAACCTCTCCACAACACCATTATTGCCAAGTTAGCATTCAGGCAAGACAAATTCTAACTTCCTCTAAGTTACTAGATACCATAAGGCAATATAAAAATGGATAAAATGATTATAAATGGCTCTGTCAATAAGAATAAGATTGATTAACATGTAGTAAACTTATAGTCACATATATTCTTATATTAGCAAAATATTCTAATAATTTCCTGGAGCTAGTGTCCGAAACGAATTAGTTCAATTGTCGCTCCTTATAATTAATTCGCGTTAAGTTTAACATACTGTCAACTTTTAACTTAATTTCAATAAATTCTCCTATTAATCTAATCGATCTGATAGGACTGTATATCGATATGCTTCGACAATCACTCCAGCTTATTGCATGTCCGGTCGTCACTGAATGATGAGCAAGATAAAATCTTTTAAAATGTCCGTACTTAGATTCAGTTCTGTTTTGCCGTCTTCTTATTTTAATAGAGTACGTGGTTCAACTCATTTATATGCGATTACATTCTTTGCAAGTAATTCCATACAATCTGGATATGTTTAATGGGTAAACTTTCTCCCTCTTTTTGGAAAGATTACTGACTAGGGTAAGGGACTGGAACATTTCAATAAATAATGCTAATATGCAACAACTGTATGAATCATGAGTGGAAACTAGCTCCAGCAAAACATTAAGAATATTGAATTCAAATTATTACTTTTAAAATTTAAATCTTCTCAAGCAATTTAAAGATCATTTTCACTACAATTCTTCACATTGTTTCCCTCAATTTCTTGTAATCTTTTTGTATCTATTAAATTAAAGCATTTACTGATGAACTGGTTATAATAATATGATCCTTTTAACCATATGTAATTTTGCCTTATCTCTATTTATTTTAACTTCAAACATTAATTAAGCTTATCATTAATACACAAAATTTTAGGTAAACTCTTCTCGTAGTAACTTCGTATTTTTATATAGATTTTGTATTACTCTGCCTCCTCATAAGCATTGACGTCATCCTAAATTAAGTCATTTAAAATGTAAAATAACAAGACGTAGCCAGAAGCGAGTAAAAGGAAACTGAAATTCTGGCACTGTAGTTCCACTGAGATGGATGTAAACGTTAATGTAATTATAGTTGACGGAATGCTTGACAATTATAGACGCAGACACAAACACAAATCACACCTATGTAGTGAAATGTCAACACTAAAAGAAAACCGTTTAAAAGGAATTCTCATTTGCTTAAATATATATTTTTTGTGTGATTAGCTGTCGAATAAGAGTGTAAACGCCCCGGCTTCAAGTAAATGCCGTACGACGTTACAAACTCGGTTAAGGTGCTCTGAATAGAGATTAGTTACTGATAGGGGGGCCCTTAACAGGGCCTTGGCGGCGTTCTCGTAAGTTATATATATGTAAGTTGATGTTCTGTTCCTTGGGTGGACTCTGGTTGTGGTTCCTGCTGTTGTTATCACAAGTGGACAACTTGGTTGAAGTTCTGCATTAATTGGCTCGTCTTGCTGGTTGAAGAGTAACACGGTGAGTCACGTATGTTGCCAATTGTTGGTGAAACAAATCAATATCCAGCGTAGGTATTGACAGCCGACAGCACGCACATGTGTAACACAAGGCAGAACGCAGATACGACCAACTGACTTGCATGGTAAATTACCGTGCTTAAATAGCATGCAATATGTCTACTTGCACACTATTGGTTAAACGTGGTTAAACGTGGTTAAACGGCAATTTTGCTTTTTTCTCATTGGTGCAACGTAAATAAATTTGAATTTAATTTACGCAATATGTCGGCGATTGATTTGTGTCGTTACAACACTTTCCTCTCTGAAAAAAAAGAAAAAATATTCCTCTCTGCGAGGCTAGATAAGAAATGCATGACAGAGTTCGAACCAAGTTAAGCAAAAATATGATGAACCATAAGTGCTGGGCTTAAATATGCTTGTTGGTTGCTTCAACAATGATATGATGCCAGGTAACCACTAGGAATTGCTACACAAATTGTTAGCTCTAGTGGACGGTCATAGCACGTGAGGCAAAATAGAGCAGTGTAAGTTTTTGGAGCCGCAGCGTGAAGATTTCGAGGTAAATCGCCTCTGAATCTGCCAGGTTTAAGATAAAACCTAAGCAGGTTGGATCGTTGTCAATGTGTTTGTATACGACCAAAGGAGCTAGAGTGCTCGACGTTGTGGTCATGACATTTGTAGAGTGGTCTTTGTGCAATTGATAAAGTTTAGATATGCATTGAAAGTGGCCTGTACCATGATATGAAGCTGATCACTACTTAGTGTTGCTACACGAAAGCGTTAGCTCTAAGTAGCTGGTCATACCAAAATAGGCAGTGTAATGTCATGTGTGAGAAATACATTATAATGTAAAATATATATACATTAAAATCAAAGGTAACTGCATAAAAATATGTACACGAACATTGCCTCAGAGATGGCATAATACCAAAGAACTGTTCAAAAATGCTACACAATTGTTAGCTAAGAACAGCTGGTTATGCCACGTGAGACAAATACGAAAAATAACGAAAGGTTTAAAAAATTTTGATAGTTAATGTTAATGTTTAAAAAAATTAATTACGCGTTATACAAAGCAGGTATTGAGATTGTGGGCAGACGGAGCCTGAGACGTGTGTAGAAGGTTGAACGCTCTCAGGATCAGGTGGTTCGATAAACGGTTTCAACCTGTCTATGCTTACTGATGTCGGTGTAGCGCCTTGCATAATGATGAAGTATTTTGGTTGTTTGAGCAAAATCGGGAAAGGACCGCGATACTTTGGTTGTAGTGGTGCAACAGCATTATTGTTGCGAACGAGTACTCTCTTGCAGCTGTGGAGCTGTGGGTGAACGAAGACTGGACGAGGCGTATGTCTCGGCTGCTGTTCAGACATGTTACCGAAATGAATTCGAAGGCGGGTAGCTTCGTCTTGTGGGTTATCTTGTACCGGTAGTAGACGTGTGAGCTGACTAGGCAGGCGTAGATCCATGCCATACAAGAGTTGTAACGCAGATGTTTTAATGGATTCACGAGTACGGGAACGCATGGCAAGCAGAACTAAAGGTAGTGCATCGACCCAGTTGCCATTAATGGACGAGGATGCTAAAGCAGCTTTGAGTTCCCTATGCATTCTCTCTACCATGCCATTAACTTGGGGATGGTAGGCAGTCGTCTGGCGTAAGATGCATCCCATGTACCGCAAGGTGGTTTTGAAACGATCAGTTGAGAAGCAAGTGCCTCTGTCCGTGATGACCTCATTGGGAACACCATAATTGGATATCCATGCAGAGATAAAACCGTTAGTTACTTCGTCTGCAGAAATGGTGCCAAGAGGTAATGCCGCAGGCCACCGTGTAAATCTATCGATCATAGTTAGAAGGTAGCTGAAACCTTGAAACTTTGTCAGATGAACTATGTCGATGTGGACGATGGCTAGGCGAGAAGTAGATCGAAAATGTTGCAACTTAGAACGAGTGTGTCGTGTGATCTTGTTTTTCTGACAAATAGCACACTCTGAGACCCATCGTTTAACATTCTGCCTAAGTCTGTGACCCCAGAAACGATCTGTAAGAAGTTGGACAGTCGCTTGGCTTCCTGGGTGAGAAATTGAGTGAATTGAATCGAAAACTTTTCTCTGAAGGCTGGTCGGCAGAACTGGCTTGTTGGGCTGCGTACCCGTGAAGTAAACAATTGGTAAGCCTTCCACAGACGGCATATGAACTTGGTTGGGTGACGGGCTATTGATCTTTGAATGTGAATGTCACCGCGTTGTTCCGTTCGCAGGAGAGTTGGCGTGAGTGCAGGTTCACTGAGTGCCACGGAGTTGACAGTGAATGGTGACGGCGAAGGTGGTTGTAGAGAGACGTCTGGCCTAGACAGGGCATCTGCAATGAAGTTCTGTTTGCCCTTGACGTGAAAGACGTCAAATTGCCATCCGCTTAGACGAGAAAGCTGTCTTTCCACTCTGGCAGGGTACTTGGCGATAGATGAAGTTGCGTTTCGAAGTGCGCTAACTAGTGGTGCATGATCTGTGAAAACAACAAATCTGCTACTGCCAATGATGCTGATAAAATGGCGCACTGCGTCGTGGATGGCGAGAAGTTCTCGGCCGAAAGTGTCGTACCTCGTTTCTACTGGTTGTAGAGTACGCGAGTAGAAACTGACAGGCTTCCGAACTCCGTCGATCTCTTGTTCCAAAGTGGCTCCAATAGCGAATTCAGAAGCATCTGTCGTGAGTAGAAATGGCTTTTCGAAATCTGGATGCGTTAGCATTGTGGCATTTGCTAACGAGTTGATGACAAGTCGAAGTAATTCCTCGTCTTCGGATGACCAAGCAATGATGGAATTCTTGCTAAGTCCTTTTCGGTTCCGCAGGTGCCTGCACAAAGGATAAAGTTGTTTTGAAAGTCCTGGAAGGAACTTGCGATAATAGTTTAGTACTCCCAGGATTTTCTGCAAATCGCTCAAAGTCCTTGGTGACTTGATATTCTTGATTGAATTCGTCTTTGACGGCAACGGTTGAATACCTTGGGCCGTGATACGATGCCCTAAGAAGTCGACGGATGAAGTTGCAATCTGCGTCTTGTCACAGTTGATCTTGAGCCCGTGGTTGGATAAGCGTGAGAGGACATTGCGTAGATGTTTCGCGTGAGATTCTAGATCTGGACTGAATACCATAATGTCATCTAGATATTACATACAATAAGCAGAGTCGTCGCGAAGTATGTTGTCTATGAATCTTTGAAATGTCTGAGTAGCACACTTGAGTCCAAAAGGCATGTAAAGATATTCAAAAAGGCCAAATGGAGTGATGACTGCAGTTTTCTCGATATCCTCTGGTGCTACCGGTATGTGATGGTACGCTTGTCTGAGGTCAATCACTGAGAAGAAATTGCTGCCGTTGAGTTTTTCAAGTAAAGTGTTGATATTTGGAATAGGATATGCATCAGATTTTGTCACTGAATTTAGCTTACGGTAGTCTCCACAGGCTCTGTACGATCCGTTTGATTTAGAGACTAAGTGCAGTGGTGACGCCCATGAACTTTTCGATGGTCTGATGATTCCCTCTTCCAAAAGCCTTGAGAATTCTTCTTGGGCAGCTTTCAGCTTAGCAGGAGCCAGTGGTCGCTTCTTGAGTGCAATAGGTTGTCCTTCTGTGACGATATGATGCATCGTGTTGGAGACTCGTAGCTCTGACTTGTTAAGATCGAAAAGCGATTTGTATTTTCGAAGAGCTGCTGATATCTCTGCTGAATGATGCACTGGGGTTGGCTGAATGACCTGTAACTCCAAACGCTCGGAGGCAAGTGTCCAAAAGTTTTGTTCAAGTCCGGTGGAGGGGTCGATGATCTTTTGATTGGCAAGATCAACAATGAGCCGAAATTTTAGAAGGAAATCAAGGCCTATTATATTATGTGAGACCTTGACAATGATGAAGTTGTGGGAAAATTCACGTCGTAGACCTATGTTGAGTGTGCGGTATTGGCAGCCATATGTTGGTATGGGCTCGCCTGTAGCTGTTGCGAGAAGAACGCCTAGCGACATCTCGGCCATTGAATCACCTTTGAGAACTGAGACTGCCGCACCTGTGTCTACGATGAACTCTTCGCCAGTTTTGAAATCAAGAAGGTGCAGAAGTTCGTTGGGCTGTTTGGCCGGGTCATGCAAACAAGTAGGCTGGTGATTGCAACCGGCATTGTCTGTTTGGTTCTCTATGTGAAAAATTCGGCGTGGACGAAAAGAGTCGACAGGGATGTCGGATTGTAGTTGGCTACTTCCCTGTAGCGCCGTTGATGCCGTTGATGTGCAGAAAGTACGGTCTTCTACTTCCTGCGCCAGACGTTTCCCGATACTGATGCACCCTTGTGCCTGCGGTCTGTTGTCCTCTCCGTCAGCTGTGGAAATTGACACTCATTCGGAAATTCTTCGGAACGACAAAGACAAACTTGGCAAGCATAAAAAACTTCTGGTGGTTATAACACCAGTTCTTTGGAGCATATTTATTAAAGGATTGCGGAGATCTCGATCGCCACCTACCATTATAATTTGACTTGGAAACGAATTTTGGTCGAGCATTCACTTGATTTATCTCGGATTTGGTAATGGCCAATCCTTCTAGAACTTTGGCCATGTTCGTCACTGTTCTCTCTAAAGAGGAGATTCTATCATCTTGCGGGGGTGAAGAAAAGGATGATGGATTCACTTTGGGTTCCAAAACCCTATATTCTAACTCACATCTCTCAGATAAGTCATCTATAGAGAGAGTGTTGGGGAGCTGTCTGGCAAAGAGTTTTAATGTTTGGGGAAGATTGTTAATAAAAACAACCTTAGCCTCATGGTCAGAAATGTTGGTTTTATACCAACGTTTCCGTAATTCCCTCAGTATTTCTATGGGGCCAAGATTTGGCATATCTAACTGCGCATATTTGTTTATTATCTGCTCAGTTTCCGTGGGTCCAAGCAAGGATTCTACCTCGTTTTGTAGGCCCAAAATGGGATTAGGTAGCTTCCTAATGGCCTCAAGCTTAGGATAAATCCGTCGCTGCAATTCAGAAGGTAGTTTAGCAAAACCTTCGACAGTTTTTGATGACTGTCATAATCAGGAAACGGGGAGAAAGCGGAGTCTACGCGCATAAAGAATAGCTCACTATCTCCATCCCAAACAGGAACATCAATATCTAAAATTGGACCTGACATTTTAACAATCTTACGGGATCTTAAAAGCATAAATTTATAAGCAATATGAAAATATATAAATATACTTTAACGAAACGCTTACCCACAAACAGCTTCCACAGTTGAATGAGCGCAGAACAAAAGCACGTTTTGTACGTAGGAAAGATGAACAGAGGCCCCGTTGGCCTTTGATGCCAATGTATTATTATTTTCCACAGTTGAATGAGCGCAGAACAGTACGTACGGTGCCGTTTTGTACGTAGGAAAGACGAACAGAGGCTCCGTTTATTATTATTATACCCCCCAAAAAAATCACAAATCCACGAATATATATACCCAACAGAATTCCAGAAAACCACGATCACGGTAGAGAAAAACGCAAATGTTAATCGATTTTTATCCCAAATAGATGAAAAAGGAAGTCAATTTTATTTATACCAAAAAAATCAGAACAATAATCAATATCCTGGCGCGGTCGCCAATTTTGTAAACGCCCCGGCTTCAAGTAAATGCCGTACGACGTTACAAACTCGGTTAAGGTGCTCTGAATAGAGATTAGTTACTGATATGGGGGCCCTTAAGAGGGCCTGGTAATGCGTTCTCTTGAAGTCTTCAGAGTTGAAGATGTCCTAGAGCCTTGGGTGGACTCTGGTTGTGGTTCCTGCTGTTGTTATCACGATGTGGATAACTTCGTTGAAGTTCTGCATTAATTGGCTCGTCTTGCTGGTTGAAGCGCAACACGGTGAGTCACGAATGTTGCCAATTGTTGGTGAAACAAATCAATATCCAGCGTAGGTATTGACAGCCGACAGCACGCACATGTGTAACACGAGGCAGAACGCAGATACGACCAACTGACTTGCATGGTAAATTACCGTGCTTAAATAGCATGCAATATGTCTACTTGCACACTATTGGTTAAACGTGGTTAAACGGCAATTTCGCTTTTTTCTCATTGGTGCAACGTAAATAAATTTGAATTTAATTTACGCAATATGTCGGCCATTGATTTGTGTCGTTACACATCGACCATGAACTTAAAGCGTGTTTAAGCACACATCCACACACATTTTCATTTCTTGTCTTGCTCAGTATATTTACTAGTCCAAAAGTACAGAATACCACAAATAATATTAGAATTGAAAAAAATACTGTGTTTCAAAATCTGGATGATATTTCTTTTGCAAACTTCAGCTATACCTCATTCGAGCCAGCTATCTAAAACACATGCCATCTTTATATTCATATGGTTTTATTTATGTTATATTTAACACCTTATGTTCTAACTAACACCAACCGATCTTTCATTATAAAATAGATACCGTGCCACTTGGGGAATTTGTATTGAATTGAAGTCTAATGACGGGATTTTGATTATATGTATGTTATATTTGTACGAAGTATTGGTGATTTATTTCATCATGTCCGAGAAAAGAACCTCCAAACACAATGTTATTAATGCTTTGATGAAATGTTGTGCAGTAGCTAAATCTTCCGAGCTGGTTAATTACAATAGGATTCATGTTTATTTCAAGCTCGCAAACTTTATTTGAATAATTGTTACCACCACCCGCCTAAACACTGTTTGTATAAGTGTATTACCTAATGCAATCTTTTGTTCATATCGACAATAAATAAATATTTAAACTGGTTAAATAAAACGCACCGTAATCGAGAGTATGCTTATTAGGGATCATTCTAGGTTTATTTCGAGAATACTCAACAACTCAAATTTCCATTTTTCAGTTATATTCATTCTGGGGTTTCCCTTGTTAAATAATTAAAAGTAAAATTTTAATTTGTATTACTTCTCATTCACTTAATCAAATGAAAACCAAGAGTTGATATACCTGAAGGATTTTAATTGGTCATGTGTTCTCGAAACAAACTGGCTGTTATTCACACTATACGTATAGGTTATTAACTTTGTTTTCTTTTCCTAAATAAAACTGTTTTATATTCCAAGTCAATTTATACTATAAACATGATTAAATAGTGTGATCCACAAAGAATTAAACACTTATGTTTCGGCC
>JAQBSW010015151.1:0-10320 GCA_029291075.1 Eudiplozoon nipponicum | reverse complement strand
CACATTCGTTTCGTGCTTACTGGCGACTCATCAGTAGGAGCCGGTATTACGCCCTTTAACTACTATATATTTTGGTCAAGAATGTGGGATAATAGGACAGTACAATCTCCCAGAAGGATGTGTAAACCTGCAATAGTGAAGCTAACATCATATAGTCTACGACAATGGGACTTCAACGCTAACTCACACTATATAATATATATACCGAGTCTGTAAAGGATACTAACACTATGGCTATTTTGTACCGAAAAGTTACATGGTACTAACACTATGGATTCCGAGTCGGAACATGGTACCAACATGATGGATATCAATTTATGCTATTGTTCACCGAAATTGAGAATTACCACAATTTCTGAACACCTGTTACTCTAGTTAATCCATACACTCTGGCTTTGATCAAGTTAGCACATTTCGCGATAAGCATGACATCATTCATTTCAATATATAACAATTAAATACTCTTTGTTGCGGATAACTAATATATATGCAAGTATGTATTAGGTGTTGCGAACCTAGTAACAAATTAGTTAAGGTGTGACCAGAAGGGTAAACCAAAGGCAGCATGAACGGAAAGTATAATCTGATGCACATTCGTTTCGTGCTTACTGGCGACTCATCAGTAGGAGCCGGTATTATGCCCTCTAATCACTCGCATATATATTAGCTCTCCGCAACAAACAGTATTTAACTGTTATACATTGAATTGAATGATGTCATGATATCGATCAAAGCCAGAGTGTATGGATTAACTGGAGTAACAGGTGTTCAGAAATTGTTGTAATTCTCAATTTCGGTGAACAATAGCATAAATTGATATCCATTATGTTGGTGCCATGTTCCGACTCGGAAACCATAGTGTTAGTACCATGTACCTTTTCGTTACAATAATGTTGGTATCGATCACTAACACAATAGCCATAGTGTTAGTATCCTTTACAGACTCGGTATATATATTATATAGTGTGATTTAGCGTTGAAGTCGCATTTTCGTAGACTATATGATGTTAGCTTCACTATTGTAGGTTTACACATTCGTCTAGGAGATTGTACCGTCCTATTATTCCATATTCTTCTACCAAAATATATAGTGGTTGAAGGGCGTAATACCGGCTCCTACTGATGAGTCGCCAGTAAGCACGAAACGAATGTGCATGAGATTATACTTTTCGTTCATGCTGCCTTTGGTTTATCCTTCTGATCCCAACTGAACTAATTTGTTACTAGGTTCGCAACACCTAATACATACTTGCATATATATTAGATCTTCGCAACAAACAGTATTTAGCTGTAACGCGTTTGACGCAAAAACAGATTTTCGCATTCAAGGGTTAAAAGCGCACTTCTCGTGTCCATTTCTCCATCAGCCCACACAAGTTATCCTTATTTAGCGTATATTCAGGGTAAAGAATTAAACACAATTAAAATTGGTTGTTCTAGAAAAATGACCAAATTTAAGAAAATGAAGATTCTGCTTAATATAACATATCGAGCCTCAATGGACATGTCTGTTAAACTGAAAATAATGTTCTGTAGGTACACAAATAAAAATGAACCTAAAAATGGCTGTGCTATTTCACCTTCCGCAAAGATTGACGTCATCTACGACAAATTTAAATCAGATTCGTGGGCTGAATCTTGAACTCATGTTTTGAGTGTGCTCTGATATAGATCTTGTTGTTGGCTGTAGACATGATGTTGCCTTTTTAATTGATCAATATCACAACCCGTTCTCATTGGTGTTTTAATTCCGAAACTTAAATGCAGACTTCAATCTATCAGTGGCAAACGTTTTAATCAATTACAAAGAACTTCGGCCCGCATTTGATTACTGGATGAGGTCCGATATACTTTGACTTTAACGTCGACTGTACAGCGTCTACTCGGCCATAGGCTTGCTTAAAAGTGTCTAGAGTTTTTGAAACATGCACTGGAAGATTGTGTTCTCTCGTTGGTTACGCACACAGACTATTTAGAATACGTTATAGCTGTTGTGTATCGCTTGTCTCTGGTGGCTCATCACTAACTTCAAAACCGCTCACTTGATCTGCCGGGAGTTGCGGACTGTGACCAAATGTGACCTGTGCAACTGATGCTTTTATGCCATCGCGATAACTTGATCGTATACAAAGTAGTACTAATGGGGGTACTGTAATCGAGATGTACGCTTTCCACAAGGTCGTTACCCTTATGATTGGACGTTGTAGTTTACGCATAACGACTCCCAGTAACTTTCAGTTATCTGGAAAGATATATGTCATGATATTTGAACCTTGGTCAGTGAATATTATGTCAGGTACCCAAATCTTGCCACCCATTATGGCAAGAACGCATTTGTAATGCACCCCCTTTGGGTCAGGTGTCTATATCAAGATCGCAGACTTGATTTAAAGTAGTTGCTATCACCACCCGTGCAACCAATGTTTAATTTGTAAACATGTGTTGAATGAATTTTAAAAAAATTAAATATAAACAGTTGATCCTGTCGATTTTCCATTATATGAATTGAAAAACATATGTTAGATGCATCAATATTTAAAAAAATATTGTGTAGTGGAATGCGAATCTATGTGGTGCATTTATGTGTATCTTTCATTTTAACTTAGCATTGCGTTTGAAGCAAAATTTAAGTTAATATTTAAACAGACTCTTCGGTTTATAAAGCATCCTAACTGAAAAAGTATGTTTTAACGCGACAACATTTAAATGCAATCAAAGAATCTGGTAATAATCGCGAAATTAATATATTTGCCTCTGATAATCGCCAAGGTGTTGTAACAATAATGGACCAAGGGAAAATGTAAAATAACACGTAAGATAGCTAATAAAATGTGCTCGGATGTCATATAATGAAAAATAGCCAAGTTAGAATAAACTTCAACGATAGAATTTTATACAATAATTGTCAAAGAAAAGAATTAAAAGACAGCTGCAAGATAAAACTCTACCTGGTAGGATTTTCTGCACCAACTACAAATTAAATAAAAGAATCACAATATGGAGGTCATTCTATTACACCGTTATTAAAAATGGTTCACATTTTAGTTTGATCCATCGGTCAAATAGATAATTCGATTACATGAGCTAATAGATACGCTCCTAGAGACTTATACTTTTGCTCGTACACTGGCATTAATATTTGGCTTTCAGAATCCCACAAAAACTGTGCTTTTTATGTATTTTACTACTTGTAGTTCCTGAAATAATTTATATTTCCAATGTACCTTTTATGTGAAAAATATCATTTATTTAAACAAAATAATTATCGTGTATATTTTTGCCAATATATCAGTTGGTAAAATTCAGTGAAAGCGCTACTATACAATAATAAACATACTATTTAAATGTAAACCTGTAATGAAATATTTTTTTGATATTTTGTTTTACAAAAGTATTCCCCTTAAAATTGCTAAAATTAAATTTTACTTATGATTTTTTCGACAGGATTAAATTTGGAAAAATTCAAAGTTGCTAGGAGGTATGCCATGTTTAGTATAAATTTACGACATTAAATAAGAATAATTTGCAGCTGTGTTGAGCTAAGTAAAACTGTAATATATTGTTGTCGATAGGTCTACATAATGTGAGATATTTATCCGTTTTGGCGCAACTCAAACTGAGTTATATGCCAAAATCTAGAATAGATCCATTGTTAGATACTTTGAAAGGAAAATTTCGTAGCACATATATTAAAATTCTTAACTGGAAGTGTTAGTGTCTGAAAGAATGAGGATAGATCTGATTAAAGTTCCGGCATATATGATACAACAAAAAGAAGTTTTCAATTTTCAAGTGACTTTTCACAAAACCTTTTCTGACTTTTATTATGAAATCTATAAAAAAATTACTGTCAGCTGGAAAATTCGCTTGTTTTATTCGTATTGAAGTATCATTTACATATATATATATATGGTAGTAGATATAGGCAGGAGATATATATATATACATATATATATATTCTTTGAAATGCGAGCTTTAATAAAATTCATTGTACCCTTCTTATGTGCAAAAACAAAAAGAAATTTTATCAGATATAAGAAAATTTTCTTTCTCATGGTCTTCTCAAATATCTACTCATGAACATATCTTTATATAAAAATTGGAAAGCAAAACAAGATAGAAATATGTGAACAAAGAGAGTGTGAAAAATAGAAACCAATCAAATTGCGTGCGTCACATCCAGTTCAAGCTCAATGCTTGTACGTGCTTCTTCTGCTTACATAAATCCGGCTGCAATTTGTTTATCCATAAGGCTTCGTATGTGGCTAGCTCCCTTTTATTTTTGCATTTAGTAATTACTTTGAATGCTACGTCTGGAGAACATACGTGCGTTGTTTCGATGATGTGTTGCGCAATAGCAGACGTGTATTCACCATTTGATTTAAAACAGGCGTTCAAGTTGCAATGTTCTCTCATTCGAGTAATTAACCGTCTGGTCGATCGGCCTACGTAAGTTGATCGACAACTTGCGCATGTATATTGGTAAATAATATTAGATATCGACATTAACGGCTGTTTCTCTTTGATTGCTGGTAAAGGCAAGTGTGTTACCCTAAATAACACTCGTAGTTTGGCTGCATTAAATGTGCGTATCAATGCTGCTTCAACTTTCTTTTTTGCCATTCGGGAAACTGCATCCCCCTTAAATGGGATGTTTAGGTAGACGGTTTTCTTCTCTGGCCCATAGTACGTCTGTTTCTGGTTAACTCACCTTTTAATAATTGATTCAATTAATTGTCTGGGATAGCCATTAGACATTAAATCGTTAATTGCTTTATTATATTCATTTTCTTTAGAATCTTGACTAACCAACCCGTCAATTCTTGAAAAGCAACCACGAACTGTTGATAATTTATATTGAAATGGCACAAAACTGCTGTAATGCAAATACTGTGCAGACCATGTTGGTTTATGGTAAATTGTTCTGTTTAATTTACCATTAGTTTCTTTCTTTAATAGTACATCTAGGAAAGGCAGACAGTCATCTTTCTCGTGCTCTGACATGAAACCGATATTCTTATGTGCTTTGTTGAAACTTTGAAGCAATGTTCGTGATTGCGACCTGTTCTTAAGTACAAGAAATATATCATACACGTACCGTATATATTGAGCACATTTACTTATGTCACTCTTTAATGATGTATTTTCTAGGTGCCCTAGAAAAATCTCAGCCAACACTGGAGATAAGGGGCTTCCAATTGCGACACCATCAGTCTGTTTGTAGATGTTTCCATTAAAACGAAATCGTACGTCTTTCGTGCATAATAAGATAAGCCGTTAATGTCGATATCTAATATTATTTACCAATATACATGCGCAAGTTGTCGATCAACTTACGTAGGCCGACCGACCAGACGGTTAATTACTCGAATGAGAGAACATTGCAACTTGAACGCCTGTTTTAAATCAAATGGTGAATACACGTCTGCTATTGCGCAACACATCATCGAAACAACGCACGTATGTTCTCCAGACGTAGCATTCAAAGTAATTACTAAATGCAAAAACAAAAGGGAGCTAGCTACATACGAAGCCTTATGGATAAACAAATTGCAGCCGGATTTATGTAAGCAGAAGAAGCACGTACAAGCATTGAGCTTGAACTGGATGTGACGCACGCAATTTGATTGGTTTCTATTTTTCACACTCTTTCTTTGTTCACATATTTCTATCTTGTTTTGCTTTCCAATTTATATATAAAGATATGTTCATGAGTAGATATTTGAGAAGACCATGACAAAGAAAATTTTCTTATATCTGATAAAGTTTCTTTTTGTTTTTGCACACAAAGGAAGGGTACAATGAAGTTTATTAAAGCTCGCATTTCAAAAGAATAAATAGAATTATTCTTAGTAGACATGAAATAATGCAACTAAAAATTTAAAATTTATTAAATGAGAACAGACGAAATCGACACTTCATAACAGAGAAATAAGGAGATATTTCCAGCTATTAGTAAACATACATAAATAAAAAGTTATAATTATTTGTTTAAAATCATTAATTAATTATTGTATTTTTTAAATAGCTGGAGGTATGAGGTGTCTTCCGCTATAGTTGATTGCTTTTTGGCAAAAGGATGCTTATTTGTCAGGCGCGCTAAATCAATTCAAGCCAAATAATTAGGAGAATAATCTCCAAAGTAAAGAATACACACACTGTATGCAAATGATTAGAACTAACATAAATATCTCTAGAATTTTTAATAATTCAAATTATATTTATTAAAAGTAGAACATTGTTAGGTCATTCTGTCTTCGACATCTGATACATTTACCTACCATGTATTTAGAACTAATAATATTTTCGATGCAACTTACCATGTGTCTGATCTTCTCCTCGACATCAGCCAAATTGTCCTGCTCTGTTTGAAGTTGCATAACGGCGTTGTTTTTCTGCTGCAAAAGTGTGACGTTCAATTCTCCCAACTCCTTGTGGTCTTTTTCCAACTTCTCGTAGCACTCTTTCATTCGAGCCAACTCCTCAACAGCCTTGTGCATTTCCTCCTCCTGGCGGGCGATGTTTAGCATCGGTTTCACCTTGGTGAACAGACGCCACCATTGCCAGTTGCGAATACTCAAATATGTTCGAATATTTCGTTGGATCATTGTGAGAGCAACTCTGTATACCGTCAGTATTGATTTGGATTTTCATCGAATAAATTGTAACAAACACAACAAATATGAATAATCAAGACCAAAGTATGTCAATAGAATGGCATTCATTAAATGCGGGAAACCGGTCCTACTCACTGTTCAAAATAGAGTTAGAAAACCATAATAGGAAGAATTTATTTTGCCCATTAATTTTATTAACACAAAAAAGGCATTTAAACAAATGTGGTTTTGTGCTTGTCTGATTTTTAAGGAAAATAACTTAAAAGCTCAATCTAAAGTCTGATAGTGATGTATATGAGAATAAGTTATATGCGATGTTGGACAACACAAGGAAATTTTAATAGTATTTTGCTATCAACCACTATCAAAAGACAATTATGTTAAAAAATTCAATTTTTATGGGAAACTATATTAAAGAACATTCATAAACTCAAATGTAGCCTTGAAATTCATCCTTTGGTTTATTTGAATTGTCTCACTTTTTACCTCACAGAATAATAGTTAGTTAAATTATATCATAAAAATTGAAATAATCGAGGCATTTTTACTTTAACCACTCCAGATTAATTTTTGAATATATTGGATGCACAGTGCGATCATGAAATTTCACATATCGAAGATTTTTTTGTTCGTGGTTTCCTGAATTGCACTATTAGTTCTACAATAATCAGCTTGATTCGGGATGACAGGGTGCTGAATAATCCTGCCACATCGAAAGCTTTCTTAAAATTTCTACTAACCTCTGGAAATGTCGGTCGATCTACTCCTGGTGTCATTAGGTTTCTGTAACAAATTTCTAGTACCTTTATCGAAAACATAATAATAATCAGTACATTAATCGCCAGACAAGATTTAAGCAGATATAGTAGAGATACACCGACCAGAATGTTTTCCTCTGTCCATTAGATGATGCTCAATTTTTTTATTGATGAAGAACGTACTGCAACATACTCGAAATTACTTTCCAATGTTAAGAACAGTTAAGGGCTTCAGTTTGACGAATATTTTCCAAATAATCTAAACAATATCGAAAATTTCCTGCTTTTCATATGTATTTCTCTAATTTGTTCAGTGTTGCATATATAATTCCAATAGAATTTCAAAATAGACAAGGTGACACATATCCTTGATGGTTAATTGAAATTGAATATGCATTTTCAGTCTTTTTGCCGTTTTATTGATATATTTATGACTTTTATTTAATTTCCGTAATAGTTAAAATTGCTTTTTATTATTTGCGAATCAATTTTATTAATATATGGAACAGGTATCAAATCTATAAACCATAAATTGTAAATTTTTCATAAAAGGCGAAATATACATAAACAATTTTCATGAATTTCCACGTTTATAATGTTTATCTAGTGTAAAATGGCAGAATTTGGTTAAAATATTAAAGTATTTTTAACGCAAACATGAAGAAAATCAAACATGTAGCAGAATCGAAGTTTAAACCAAACGTTCATCAGCACTTTTTAATAGATTCCTACGCGCTAGTACAGACTTGGAGTGAAATATGTTTCATTCAATCCCGTAATCCTTCATGTAATTGACATGGAAATTTTCTATAATTTAACGAACATTGGTTTTGCTGGTGATGATACTAATTATTTTACTCAAGGTTGCAAATTTACAGTGAAAACCAGTCCAATTATATACATACATCAGTCAGTATAGCTAAGTATTTTATAATTTACAAAATGCATTTCATCATCTAGACTTGTTGCGTCCATTTAGGAAACTCTTCATGTATGATTAAACAATAATTGATTCTGCGTGTGGTGGTAACAATTCTTTAAATCAAGTTTGCGAGCGTGAAGTAAACACCAATCCCATTTTTATTTAACCAGTCGTCGAAGAACATAGCAAAACAACAGCCAAAACTACCATAATTTGCCACGGACATGACAAAATTAGTCTTATTATATATTTTGTACATATACAAAATAAAATTTGTAAATTATTAAACGTCATTCATCAATTAGTACAGTCTGGTCTTTGCAATTTCGATAATTGGACATTCAACACCAAATGATTACATCCTACGTGAAATTTATTTGTATTTTTAACGTTCCTGTGCGTATTAATAAAATTTACTAGAGTATTACTTGCAAATGATGGTTAAATCGATTACGATTATACTGACGTAAATAAACTTTGCACATATTTCAAGAAATTTTGGACTATCTCACAGTGTTATTTGAACGCCGTCAAGATCGCGCTCAATGTAACCCCCTTGACGACAATCCGATTCATGTAGATTTTATTTAAATATTGAAGGAACTCATCCGTGTCTTCATAATCTGGTATTCAACTTATTTTTAAATATTGCGTATAGTTCACTTCTTTCACAAAATAGTAAAATTGATTGGATTTTTTAAAAATACTTAATTAAGAAAAGTTATCACAGGCTTGTGAAATGTAAACTTCCATGTAAAATCAAAGGCTAAATTAATACATATTGAATAATAATTCATTCAAAAATACAGTTCGGCTTTATATTGTAACACTTTCATTATAAAATTAAAAATAATAAACTATGAATGTGGCGACTAAAATTATTTCAGATAAGTATTAATCTTTTTGTATCACAATTCTTATTATATGTTCAATATTATGTGTTCAATACTAAACCACTTACTTGGTTAGCGTGGGATCCGTTCTATAATGACTGATTGGAAATTTTTAGTAAGACCTTTGGGTCAAAAGGGATGTCTTATATGCTTCACCTGAATTAAATTTTAACCAAGAAAAATTAATTTGTATTCAATTGAAAATTCTGTGAAGTGTGCGACAGGCGTGACTCAGTAATTAGAGCAGAAAATTCCGAAGCAGACGTGACAAGATTCGAGCCCCGTCCGCGGAAAATTCTAGCCAGTACACGATGAGTTCCCAATAACGACGAAACCGGTCTACTGGATGAATTTCCTTTACAACATAATACCATACGTAGTTTATACTGACCAATTCATGTACATAATGACTCAGATGTTTATATCAAGATCGCAACATTGATTAACGTAATTGTTCTCACAGCCCGCGCAACCATTGTTCCTTTTATTCTAAAGTCAACCGCAGGAACTGATACATTTTGACCTAGAATTGGGATTTTAGCTTATCTAAAGTTCGCAAACATAATTTGTTTTAAATGATATAAAAATTTGTGCAAGAAATGATTGTTCAATTGCATAACATTTAAGCATTTGGCCAATTCTGCAATAATGAGACAGAATAGTAATTGTGTACTGTCATTTCCGCTATAGTATAACGTATGCAATACAATAAATAATAAGGATCGCAAATAGAATTTTCCATAACATATAAATTCATTTCTGGTTGAGCCTCGTTCATTGACTTTCAATCAAATTTTGTTGTGAATTATATATCTTTAAAGTCCATCAGTACATGCAACTGACGAAGGATTTGTAAGTTTGTATGACGGGATAAAAAGTAGGATATTTGATTGAAGAAAATTAGTAAAATTCGTACACACACAAATATTTAGCATTGTATATTATATACATGCATAACTAACATTGAAATACTGTTCACCCGTTTTCTGCAGTTACATATATATATATATATATATATATATATATATATATATATATATATATATATATATAGTTAGATAGGCATCAGTATGCAAAATTGGCTAAAATTTATAAGAATCGTGTGACAGCCTACTCTGATCTGATTTTTT
>JAQBSW010015150.1:0-10320 GCA_029291075.1 Eudiplozoon nipponicum | reverse complement strand
TTTATGAATAATAGCTAATAAATATTTATCTAATAAAGGTGAATGAAATCAAATAACCAATGGAAGATGTAGCGGCCTAAAGGCTGATGCAAATAAGTAATGCGCGTTTTATCATACAGTTATCTATAATAAAGGTAATTTAAATAGAAATAGAATTCAACAAGAAACAGAAGAGCAGCATTTTCTAGAATTTATAAGACTCGGAATATATATATATATATTTGGTAAGTTAAGTAATTAAGTTTCGGAGATGTAGCAAACGAAATGCTGCTGCAAAAAAATCATGAAATTTTTGTTGCACAGTTTAATTGTATACAGGGAAATGGAATGAGAATTGAGCGTATGAAGTTGCATCAGAGCACTTTTTGCCGGAAATTATGAGTGACCTCTATGACTGATTTCTAAAATGAAGGAGAACAAAATCAAACAAAGAATGATAGATGTAGCAGGTGATACGCTGCTGCAAGAATTTATTTCAAAGATTGTATAATATAGGGCAATTAAATCAAAGATGAACTGAAATATAAATACTGGAGAACGTATTTGCTGCGCATATTTTTTTGTTGATATCTCTCGAATAATTGCTCGCTCATGTAAGTATAATAAACTAAATTAAAGTCAAATAACAATCGGTAGAATTAGCTACAGATAATGTTGTGCAGGAATCTGACGAAAGATTGCATATTCAAACAAAGCAAAAAGTAAAATCGAAATCAACGTATAGGGGGCATAAATAGCCGCAGAGCCGTTGTCGCAGGACACTTACAAAAGATTGACTGCTTTAATAAAAAACTATAAAATAAAATTAAATGAAAGAACAAGCAAGAGAAATAGGAGCAGATACGCTGGTGCAGAAAAATGCTAAAATATTGCTTGCTAGGACAACAAAAATATAGTAAAATAAAATTTTCGAAGCGAAGAAATAGCCGAAGAGAAACTTGCGCAGGATCATGACGAACAATCGCTTGCTAAGACAAATCAATGAAT
Organism: Eudiplozoon nipponicum; assembly: GCA_029291075.1. Lineage (NCBI taxonomy): Eukaryota > Metazoa > Platyhelminthes > Monogenea > Mazocraeidea > Diplozoidae > Eudiplozoon > Eudiplozoon nipponicum. The sequence continues at coordinate 9,333 of JAQBSW010015150.1, read as the reverse complement.
TTACATAAAATCTACCAACAAGAAGTGAAATATCCGCATATGTGCCGGTCCAGGAAACTGGCAAATGATTGCTAGTTAAGACAAATTCAATAAAGTAAAATCAAACCTAAGAACAAGCGAAGTAAAACCAACAAAGACTATTGTGCAGGAAACTGACTAAAGATCGCTTATTAAGCTTTAAACAATAAAAGAAAATTAAACACGAGAACAAACATCGAAATGGCCGCAGATACATTTGTGCAGAAAACTGACGAAAAATTGCTTGCAAACACTAAATATAAAAAGTAAAATAAAATCTAAAAGCTGGCGAGGAAAGAGCCGAAAATATGTTGGCGTGATAAACTGATAAAGGATTGTTTGTTAAGTATAATTATGTCTGAGGACAAGCAAGGAAATATCCGCAGAGACGATTGTGCAGGAATCTAAAAAAAGATTGCATGCTAAGACCAAAACGATTAAATAAAATAAAATCTAGGAACAAGCGATGAAATAGCCGCAGATACGTCGGTCAGGAAAACTGAGGAATGATTGGTTGTTAAGACAAAATCAATGAAGTAAAAAGAAATCTAAGAACAAGCCAAGAAATAGCCACAGAGATGTTGGTGCAAGAAACTGACGAAACGTTGCTTTCTAAGACAATATCAATAAATTAATATAAAATAAAAGAACAAGAAAAGGAATAGCCGCAGATAAATTGGTTTTTGAAACTGACAAAAGGGCAATAAACTGCAAAAATATTACTTGTTCAGATAAAATTATTATAAAAGGACAAAATAGACGTACTAACAGAATAACAAGCAGCGGATAGGCTTGTGCAGAAAACTGAAGAAAGGTTTCTTTTTTAGGTAAAACTAAATTAATATGAAATCAAATAACAAATATCATTGCAGAAATTATTGTGTAGGCATCTGAATAATGATTGCCCGTTCAGATGTAATTAATAAAGCAAATTGAAATCACAGAGCCAGGACATAAATTGCAGCGAAGTAGCTGTTGCAGGAAACATAGAAAAGCATACAAGTTCAGGTAAAATAATGAAATAAAATGAAGTCATATAGTGAGCTCAAGAATATGCACCTAAATTGTTGCTGGAGGTAAATGACAAAAGATAGCTTGTTAAGATAAATACAGTAATGTAAAATGATACAAATCCGTTTTAGAGTAAATTGACGAAAGGCTACATGTTCGGAAAAGAAATAAAGGAAAAAGAAACCAAATAACGAGTGCAATATGTTGCAATGAAAGCCATTGTTGCAGGAATCTGGCATTGGGCTGCTTATTCTAGAATAGAATAGAATATCTTTATTTGGATTCAAACCACACATGTTCCATCAAATAATAAAATTAGAAAATGTACAATAGAAAAAGATATCACACCACATATATATGTGCAATTAGTTGTACTGTACAATTTATCAGCATCAGAAAGATCAGCTGTAAACAGTGATAGATTCTTCATCAAAATTACAAAAAAAATTTAAGTTATAATTCGAGTATAACATTTGTAAAAAAAGGGAACCATGACTAATAATTGATTGTGTGCATTGTTGTTTAACAAGATGATATAATGCATAACATTTCAGTTTTAATAATACAAAATTTGAAGATAGAATCTCAGGAGAAATTATGTTGCTGAAAAAAATTAATCCTGTCTTTTATTTAACCATGAGAAAGTATTATCATAATCAAAATTAAAAATATCAGCAGGATTAAACACTTTTTCTAGTTCGGTAGATAAAAATTTAAAAGACATTTTAGTTGGAGGCGTTTCTCTAAGCCCCTTTGGCAATTGATTGTAAATTTTGTAAATTTTTGAAAAAGAGAATAGCTTGCCCGCAACATTCCCCACCAATGGTGGAGATATTGCAAAATGACCAGATCTAGTTCCAATTTCATGACTCTTTCTTATGGGATTCATATAGGCACCAGACCACTGGTTCAAATGGAAAACCTTTATGCAATAGCACATTCTCCGAAACCATAAAGGGTGCAGTGATACAAACTGTAATCTAGTGGTGTATATAGTGCAGGAGATAGGACTAATTTGTTTCACAACTTTTCTTTGTACAGCTTCTATCTTATTAGACAAACCCTTTGTTGAGGGATTCCAAGTAGCGGCAGCATATTCTAGTATCGGTCTAATCCATATTATAAACATTTTAAATTTTATTTCATGCGATATAATGTTTCTATTTAATAATGCCCATCTGTTCTTGGCACTGCCTACTATCCTTTCAATATGACTCTCAGCAGAAACCGTACAATGAATAGTTATGCCTAAATCCTTAATTTCTTGCATAAGTTTAATCTCAAAAACATCATTAATCTCAGCATCATGAAAATAAACATAATTAAAATCTGTTCTGTTACCTATTTTTAAAGCTCTCGTCTTTTTACTGTTTATTTTCAGCCCTAGTGTTAACAAATATCTACTTAAATCATACAAATCTAGTGTCACATTATTTTTGGAGAATTCAACATTATTTGGATCAATTGGAAAGATTATTTTCAAATCATCAGCAAATTTGCAAACTCGACCGTTAGGGATCTTAGTTTCCAAATGTGCAAATACAATTTTAAAGAAAATTGGCCCCAAACTTGATCCCTGTGGAACTCCACTTGTTACCCTTTTCGATTTAGATATTAAATCGTTTACTTGAATACTCATTCTTCGATTATATAAATAGTATCTAAGTAATCTAAAAATATTCGGATCAATATTCAATAAATTAATCGCATTAAAAATAGCATCAAAAGATATAGAGTCAAAAGCTTTTGAGATATCTATGAATACAATTAATGCATCTAACTTTTTCTCATCTAATGTAATTACATGTTTCCACATAGAGAGCATATTAGTAGTTGTCGACCTGCCTTTTGTAAAGCCATGTTGGCATATATCGAAATCAGCCGGCAGCATACGTTCTAAATGATCAAGTATCAATCGTTCTATTATCTTCAAAAACGAAGGGATAATAGAGATTAATCTGTAATCACTGGCACACGTTGGCTTACTTACTTTAGGCAAAGGTTTAGTTACTATTGTTAGTATATCGATTGGTAATATCCCATTCTTCAAAATTCTATTTATAAAATTGCAGAGCGCATTCATAAAATTTAAAGGTAATTGAAGTAGGTTATCAATCGATATACCAAGGTGAACTTTTTGTTTTTTTGATTTTATTTTTAACATTAATTCTATCAATGCATCACTGTCAATAACAAGTCCTAGATCCTGTTTTTTCGAAGGATCCGGTAGATCAATAAAATTGCTTTCCTTCTGTGGATTACACAACAAGTTGCCAAATACTTCATCCAATTCACAGAGAAATTTATAATCAGTTTTACCCACAGGTAATATAAGGTTTAATTTTCCCTTTTATTAACCGTAGGCTGTGAGGAGTTTGTATCCTAGTCTAGGATTACTCTTCAGTTTGGCCAAAATAATCCTCTCTGATCTTTGACGGATTATCAGCAGTGATGAATTAATTTCTTTATCGATCATATCTAACCTCATTTTTTAATACTATTGATAAGACTACATTTCATTATATTATCTCGTTTGATTCTTAGCTTACATAACATCCCATTGATTCGCTTTGGTATAACATCCGTAAATGTAGATGCCCTAAATATATCAGATAATAACAATGAAACAGAAGAAAAAAATTCGTCATTGTTCATGATAAAAAAACATTCATAATCAATTGATAAGCTTAATTCTCTAAAAAGATTCCAGTTGATTCTGGAACATTGCATGTGTGCATTTTCAAAATTAGGTTTCTGTGTTTTGCTACTCAAAAGGTTCCATTGTAAAATAATTTGTTTATGATCCAATTCTTTGAAGTAATTTACTATATCATAACTGTGTGAGTTCAACGCTTCAACTTCTAAATATACATGATCTAAGCATTCTGAACCTCTAGTTGGTTCCTTTATAATCTGCTTAAGATCATGGTTAGAAAAAAGATTGATTATTTCACAGTCATGCACCTTATTAAAATCTCCTACCACAACAATATAGCCATGGCAGTCGAAAATAGACTGAAAGGAATTGCAATATATATAAAGATATATATATATATATATATATATATATATATATATATATATATATATATATATAAAAGAAATCAAGAAGCAAGATGTAGAAATAGAAACAAAGAAGTTATCGCAAATAAATGAAGAAAAGATGCTAGTTCCGAGGGCAAAATGAAGCCGAATGGAATTAAATAGCAGTAAAGCAGTTGGTGTAGAGAAATGTAGAATAGTTACCTATTCAGAGGGAAAAAGAAAAGTAAATGAAATCAAATAAAAGGCGCAAGAAATAGCAGCAGGGAAATGAAGAACGGCCGCCTGTTCAGAGGGAATAATAAAGGAAAATTTAATTGATTAACTAGCTGAAGAAATAGCAGCACGACAGATCTTACAAGGCAATGAAGAACGGCTGCCTGTTCACAGGGAAAAATAAAGGTAAGTTAAATTCAATAACAAACTAAATAAATGAGAGCAAAGCATGTTGCAGGGAAATAATTAATAGCTGACCGCTCAGAGAGTAAAATAAAGGCAAACGAAATCAAATAAAAACGGAAGGAATAGCAGAAAACAAGTTTTTGTAGTGAAATGTTAAATGTCCGTCTGTAAAAAGGAAATGTAGCAACAAATGCAATCAAATATTAAGCGGAAAAAGTAGAAGCACAATAATATGTGAATAATAAAGGAAAATAAAATCAAATAACTAAAGGAAGAAATAGCAACTAAGTCGATGCTCCAGTAAATGCCCGAAGCACTTCCTGTTTAGCGAAAAGGAGCAAATTGAATCAAAGAGCAACCTGAAGAATTAACAGAACAGTAGTTGTTGCAGGGAAATGATTAACGGCTACCTGTTCAGAGGGAAGAAAATTAAGGCAAGTAAAATCAAAATGCAAGCTGAAGAAAAATTACCAGAGAAGTCATTGCATGGGAATGAGGATTGGCTGTCTGTTCAAAGGGAAAATAAAGGGAAATGAATCAATTAAAAGTAGTAAATGAGACGATGTACGAGGCAATGCAACAAGTACATCATATTTAGTGAGAAAAAGCAATTGACATCAAATCAGAATTAAATGAATTGGGAGAAAATCATTCGTTGCGAGGAAATAAGTAACGCTTTCCTGTTCTGACTTGAAAATAAATGCAAATGAACTCAAAAATTCAACTTAAGAATTAGCAACTGAGCCGATGTCCAAGTAAATGAAAAAAGCACTGTCAGTTTAGTGAAAAAAACAAATTAAATTGAAAAAAACGAGCTCATAAATTAAAAGCAATACAGTTATGGCAGAAAATGATAAAAGACCGCCTGTTCAGGCGGAATAAGAAAAACAATTGAAATCAAATTAAAAAGGAAAGAGAAAGCAGCACAGCAAATGTTGCAGGGAAGTGGAGAACGGCTGCATCTTCAATTATTGCAGCGAAATGATGAAAGGCCGTCTGTTCCGACAGGATAATAAAGTCAAACGAAATCACATTACAAATGGCAGAAAGAGAAACCAAGCTATCATTGCAGGGAAATGAAGAACGGCCTTGTTTTCATTGGGAAAAATAAAACTACAGGTAAACAAATATCAAGTGGATGAAATAGCAGTACAGATGTTGTCATTGAGAAATGAAGAACGAATGGTAGTTCAGAGGGAAAATTAAGCCTTAATGAAATCATATAACAAGGTTAATAAATATCAGTAAAGCAGCAATTGCAGAGAAATGAAGAACGGGTACCTGATCGGAGGGAAAAAGAAAAGGAAAATAAAATAACAAGCAGAATAAATGACAACATAGCATTTGTTGCAAGGATATGAAAAACAGCTGACCGTTCAGTGGCAAATGAAATAAAAAACAAGCGAAAGAAATACTAGCACAAAAATATTTACAGGGACAGGATGAACGACTGTCTGATTAGAAGAGAAAATAAAGGAAAATGAACTCAAAATGAAACTTAAGAAGGAGCAACTAAGCCTATGTTCTATTAAATGCACGCGGTACTTCATATTTAAAGATAAAATGCAAAGAATTAACAGCACAGTAGTTGTTGAGGGAAAAAGGTAAACGGCTGCTTGTTCTAACCGAAAAATAAAGGCAATTGAACTCAAATTATAAAAAAGAAGAAAAAGCAGCACAGCAATTATTAAAGGGAAATGAATACCGGCTGCTTGGTTAGTAGGAAAGATAAAACCAAGTTAAACCAAATTTCAATAGGATAAATTAGCAGCTCAGAAAATGTCGTAGCGAAATGAAGAACAGATGCTAGCTCCCAGGGAAAAATCAAGCCGAATGAAATCAAATTACAAACTGAAATAATAGCAGTAATGTAAGAGGTTTTGTAGTAATTGTAATAGGTTTTGCGGGGCAGCTGTCTATTTAGTAATACCATCCCATTCCTACATGTCCTTGGTGGCTATTGTTACTACCCGTACTCATGATTAGTCCCTGACCTTTTTCCGAAGGCTGAAGTGACAAGAGTAGTCGGATCATCTGACGTTTATTGAATGTAATGTTGCAATGCATGAATCAATTCATTGTTAAATCAAATAGACCGTACTCTAGACGGCAACAAAATAATATATTGTCTTATACAAAAGTAGTCACAATAACACAATCGGCTGAATCTTGATGAATTTATGTAAATGATTGAAAACGTATGACGATATAAATCCAGACTGATTAGCAATTTAGATTAAAGTCACTGATAATTGATGAAAAGAAACACCAAAGTAAATCAGAAAAGTCTTTAGATCTTGGTTTATAGTCACTGATAACTGATGGAAAGAAACACAAAAGTAAATCCGAAAAGTCTTTTGATTATGGTTTATCGTCACTGATTATTAATGGAAAGAAACACAATAGTAAATCCGAACTTGATCGCCATGTCACTTAAATCCACTGCATGTAACCTGCGTATTGCACGCGGGTGTCTATTCTTATTACACAAAACCCTATTAATTACAATTAAATTTGAAGTTTAAGAAATACCAATTAAAACTGCATAAAACTAACAGAGATTAATGTTAAAATCACAGTAAATATAAATATTGTGTAAAACAAGAGTTAGACTGTAATACGCGGCTCTGCGTTACAACCCAACGATGTTCAATTTTGACAAATATAGTGCTCTTTAAGGTCAAATAATCTAACTATGTTTTTACACAATATTTCTCTTAACTATGATTTTCGAAACGATAACTTAGTTTCAAGCAGTTTTAATTGAGATTTCTTGAACTGAAATTAATTAATAGAGTTTTGTTTAATAAATATACAAACCCGCGCGCAATACGCAGGGAGCATGCGGTGGATTATAGTGCATATGTGGTTCGATAGTTATTCTTTGCCTTCAGACATGATTTCACGCATCAGGACATCAGATGTTCCTCAATCACATTCACAAATTCTATAGTTCAATGGATTATTATAATTAAATAAGTTAAACCATAGCAAACAGTGGATTAATTATTTGTGATGTTTTTTCAAGACTGTTTTTATCAGTGACAATATTACCAGTGACTTTATTTATATCATCACATATTTTCAATCATTTACATGTATTCATCACGATTCAGACGTTTGTGAATTGATTATTACTTGTGTTGACAATATATCGCTTTTTTGCGTCTAGAGCACGGTCCGCTTTGTTTAAATGTGAATTGATAAATACTTGTGTATAAGACATTCAATTTTATTGACAATATATCGCTTTGTTGCCGTCTAGAGCACGGTCAATTTGGACTAACTGTTAATTTTTTCTTTGCAACATTGTGTACAATATACGTATGATGATTCGACTTAGCCTTCTCACATCACCCATCAGAAAAAGGTCTGGGACTAATCATAAGCACGGATCTCAATAGCAGCTACCAGGTATATGTAGCAATGGTACAGCATCACGAACTAGATAGCTACCCCGAAAAATCTCTTACACTAGCAAAAAAACCCCACATAAATGGTGTCCCGTTTCGTCGAACTCACAGCCAGCAAAGAATTAATCAGCATCTAGATTTTAAGAACTTCAAGCACTTTGGACGAATGCCACGAAGGAAAGTAAATTCTAAGACACATATCACAGAAAAACACCCTCTCGAGATCACAATGCTCGAAGACAGCCGCACGATGACGGGTGAGGACGATGTTACACTGCCATCTATTCTCGACAACACTCACACACATAAGATGACGTCCAGTTCAGGAAATGCAGGAAGCCCGGTGGTGAGACCAGCAACAGGCCGCACCAAGCCATGGAAACAGTACAAAATATGCCATTTCGATCCAGACTACCTTGACGAGTGGGTCGACGATGTTACTTTATTGGCCAAGGTGTCCAATATAACAGACGAGGCCTCCATATTTTGAGGGCTTGTGGAACCGATCCCAATGTCTTTCAGACGTGGACTCAAAGATATTCTGCATCAATACACTGAGGGCACATGTGCGCAGCCATTACAGAGCCTGCAACGAACCGTCAAGCAGCCCTAGACACTAGATCGAGAAGACAGGCTTACAGAATTGGTGAGCCAGATGTCCCTAGAAAGCCGCATGCCTTCTGAGCTATTTAGGGAGATGGAGCAGAAAGCCTAGGAATTCAACTTGCCCAAGGAAATTTTTAATGCGACTATTGATACAATAGCTCCCTCCGGCACTCCAAGAGATGGCCACATTCCTGCGCGAATCCATCGAAGTCTAGACAAATGGTGGAAGAAACACCACTACAGCACACCTGTCACAGAGACAGGTTACATTACCTTATAACTGTCCGAACCACAATCCACCGCATCATCAGCCGGAACAAATGTCACCAATGATGATGGCTCGAAGCACGTTGCTTTCGCGGTAGAGCGCAATCAAACTATTGTATTTACAGCGACGGCTCCAGTCAAGTCATGCTTCAAATGCCCAAATGCCAGCAACCAGTCCCATTGTCAGTTGCCACTATCGACATCCTTTCTCAATCGTGACGCAACCTATGGCGAATTATTTCTCATAGAAACTGGATCAGATGTAAGCTTACTACGCGACAATTATTTCGAACCTACCCACCCAGTCGACACCAGTAATCTTAACTGCGCCAATGGCTCCAGTATAGCGACGTTTGGGGTACAAATACACACGATCTCGTTCTCCAACTCAAAATAATGTTTCAATTTACATTTCATCATTGCCAATTCGACAAGAAACATCATTGGACATGACTTTCTCGAACACTTTGACCTTAAAATTCGTCCAAGAACACGAGAAATACGCACTGCAGACAAACAGTTGCTTTCATTTTCAAACCTATCTCATTCATGGCCGATCTGAAGAGGAAGCTTG
>JAQBSW010015149.1:0-10320 GCA_029291075.1 Eudiplozoon nipponicum | reverse complement strand
CCTAGACACTTAAGACCAGCTCTGGTTGACTGGCTATTGTTCCTTCTGTTGTGGCGTTGACATCAGTGGCGAGAGACTGTGTGAAGGCTGAGTATTGTCTCGTTGAAGATATGCGACAACGCCGTGGTAACTGGCAAACGTGAAGGTCCAATAAGTAGATGTGGCACCGTCTCACTAGTTGTAAAGCAACAAGATTGACGTGATTAAAATTGACACTGTGTGTGAAGCAAATTCAGAAGTCAGCGTAGGTGAAATGTCAGTATGACTGCAAACAGCACGAACACGTAGAGCACAGAGGAAGGCAAACGTGATAACTGATTGGCATCGTAAATTCATCATGCTTATATATCCTGAAATCGAAAGCTCGCACGCCATTGGTTAACGGCAAATTCTGCTTGTTTTAATTGAATTTGAAATTCATTTACGCAATATGTCGGCGAATTGTTCTTGAGCCGTTACATCACTTTTCTCTCTGAAAAAGGAAAATCATTACTCTCTGCAAGGCTTGATAACAAATGTATGGCAGAGTTTGTACCGAGTCAAGCAACCGGTTTTTATTCTGCCCATAGCTAAAAAAATATACCTTAAATGCTGAGCTGTTAAATGCTTCTTGGTTGCTTCAACAATGATATGATGCCAAATAACCACTAGGAATTGCTACACAAATTGTTAGCTGAATTTGCCGGTCATACCACATGAGGCAAAATAGAGCGGTGTAAGATTTGGGAGCCGCAGTGTGAGGATTTCAAGGTAGATTGCCACTGCGGTTGCCAGTTTTAAGTTTAAACTTGGACAGGCTAGATCGCCGTCAATGTGTTTGAATACATTAATAGGAGCAAGTGTGTGCTCGACGTTGTGGTCCTGATATTCGTAGAGAGGTCACTGTGCAACTTATGAGGTTGAGATATGCATTGAAAGTGGCCTGTACCATGACATGAAGCCGATCACTACTTAGTATTGCTACACAACGCGTGAGCTCTAAGTAGCTGGTCATAACAACATAGGCAGTTAAATACTGTTTGTTAGCTAAGTACTGCTGGTTATACCACGTGAGACAAGTGAGTGTGAGAATGGTAATGAATGGTAATCCACATAAACCACGGCGCTTGAAATTAGGTGCAAGTCGTGCGCCAAAGTTAACATTTGATACGTATAATAAAATTTAAAAAAAATATAAGTTACACTTTATGAAAAGCAATCTTTTGTTCAATTTAGATTGTAGGCGTGCAGAATCTGAAACCATGAAGAAGGAGGTATGTCGCCAGGATAAACGGTTTCAACCTGTCTATGCTTACTAATGTAATTAAGGCACCTTGCATAATAATGAAGTATTTTGGCTGTCTGAGCAAAATCCGGTAAGGACCGCGATACTTTGATTGTAGTGGTGCAACAGCAGTGTCGTTGCGAAGGAGTAATCTCTTGCAGCTGTGGAGCTGTGGATGACCAGAGACAGAGTGAGGAATATGTCTCGGCTGCTGTTCAGACATGTTGCCCAAATGAAGAAGGAGGCGGGTAGCTTCGTCTTGTGTGTCATTCTGTGCGGATAGTAGACGTGGGAGATATCTAGGTAGGTGTAGATCCATACCATACAAGAGATGTGATGCGGACGTTTACTGTTTGTGTCATTTACAATGAAACCTGCTATTAAATGCCGAATTTGTCGGCTGGCACTTCTTTGACAAACGTTGCTTGCACATCCGGATCTCCAGACAACCAAAGAAACTCTTCGAGCTGACTTGAATTACAAAAATGTACATATTTCATCTCGTAGCCCGATATCTTTGTTCAGAATATCAACCACTGTACTTTCACAAGCTATGACCCATTTAAATGGACAAAAATTCCGTGATAATCTTGTGTCAAATAGGATAAAATGGAGACTGGCAAGTATGATTGATCAGCATATGCCCATCCGGAACTTCTTTATCTGAACACCATTTTCCATATTTGAATCAATGTATTTTAAATTACTATTTAAAATAAATTCAGGCCGTCTGCACAAATTTTACAACTCAGATGCCATGGCTGCTCAAACTACTAAAGACATTAAATACAAATATAAATTTCACCAGTATGGAATATCCGTTGGTATCATTGTTCTCCTGAGTTGAAATCTCTCTCTGCTTGCTGATGTCTTTAATAGGTCTTATAATTGCCATGTTACTCCCGGATTTGCTAAAGTTCACGATTTCGCCAATTCAAAAAAGCGGCGCTTCGTCGATCTCCTCTTTAAAGAACACTCGTACCATCTCCGTTATGCCGGCATTCACTAAAGTTGCCTTTTAGAATCAAGCATTATAGAATATCCCATTTTATTAAATCTAGACCTAGTCTCACTCTTTTAGATGAATATTTACGTCTGAGCGCCACTCTGCTACTCTATCTAGCTCCCTTATTCATTGCTATACCTCTACCTCGCAAGCGCCTAGCTGCACTCTGCTTTTTCTTGATATTTCCAAGGCAGTCTACGCCATCTCCTATTAGATTCAAGTCATCCTATTAAGTAATGGCATCTGCGGTCGCGGTTTTACGATTATCACTTACTATCAGAAAAATGGATTGACGTCTAGAAGAATCGGTAATGGTCACTCGATTTCAGCCTCTAGCCATTTTGGCGTTCCGTATAAATAGTTACTCGAGTCCTTGCCTTTCATTGTAGCACTTTAATAGGTTCATATTTAGGATGACAAATTCACAATTTTAAAATATGCTGATGACATTTTAGTAGTTTCTATCTGATCTGCCAGCCTTGGCTCACTCGTATCACCAATCACTCAATTGCCAACCTAACTTCAGGCTCAACTTCGCGAAATTGGCCTCAAAATAAACTTGAATAAAACTCGTCTAATAAAGCTTCACCTCGACTATTAATCTTTTGATGTCTACCGACCCCTCCCTTTACATAGATACTATCGAATATGTCAAATATTAGATATAACATACTCTAAGTTAATAATGTGCCACTACAGTTGAAGAAAGTTCTTCACATGGACTCGTTTAATATGCATCAAGAGACGGCACCAAATTCTGAGACTTAATCCATTTAAAGCTTACGCCCTGCGTCTTATATTTTATGCCAGTGAGTTTTACTGTTCTCTCGCATTTGCATCCTTATTTGTTCTACAGCAGATTTCTTCTCGCTTTTCGAAACGGGTCTTTGAAAGCAACTATTTTCTAATCTCCTGCCGTTATGGTTAAGTCGCCACATAAGAGCAACCTCATTTGTACACAAGATCTCCACGAGCCTTGGTTGTCAAATTATTCTCATCCTTACCACCTATTTGTCACACACTTGTAAGTCCTCAATCGAATCCAACCATAACCAAAAATATACCTTTTTCCAATACCACAAGCGTTTTAAACATATTACCCGTGAAGATGAGAGCACTACTACGTGATTAATTTTAAGGAGGTTAATATGCATTTCTTAAAATAAATTATTGAAACACGGACTGTAAGTGTAATCTGTTCTTTTCACACCCGTCATGCACCGGGTCGTTATTCAGGACATGACTGACTCTTAACCTAGCACTAGTGATGGCCGAAATTTATTCAGGATTTCCTCCAAACCATTCGCTCAAAAAGAACTGCTGGTAATCCGCCTAAATTCGAATGGTGCTTCCTCTATTTTAATTTCAACGAATCTTCATCAGACTACCAAGATGCAGTATGCAGTTCTCCACCTCGTGAGTTTGTCAATTGGAATGCTATGCAAACAATGCGCATATGCTGCCATTAACTGAAGTTTTGAATTCGAATGAGAATTAACATTACGTCATTTTTAATCTATTATAGCCGACATAATAATAGTAAAGAAAACCGTATATTTATCTATGTTGGGCTCTACAACAATCAGCAGGCGGAACATTCTCTTACCCGTACAGTGCTATATTTACTGATAAAATTTGTTCGTCACTGTTCCAGTCACTTTGACCAAGTCCCGCTTTTGATTTTCACGTTGATTTTTCCAACGGTCGAGCCAGATGGCCTCTGTGGCCAAGTAAAATATTAATATTTTATTCAACCTATTCATCCGTGTTGCGTGAAATTGTAACACGCGGATACGCGTTACATCCCAACGATGTTCAAGTTTGACAATTATAGTGTTTTTAAGGTCAAATAATCTAACTCTGTTTTTACACAATATTTCTCTTAACTGTGATTTTAGAAGCAATCTCTGTTAGTTTCAAGCAGTTTTAATTGAGGTTTCTTGAACTCCAAGTTTAATTGTAATTAATAGGGTTTTGGTTAATAAATATACACACCCGCGCGAGATACGCAGGGAACATGCGGTGGATTATAATGCCATAGTGGAATTTCTCGTCTTCTTTGAATTATTCGCCGTTTATACAAGTGATTTACTGTTCGTATATGATTTTACGTATCAGAATTTCTGAGTACAATGGATTATTTTAATTAAATAAGTTGAAACCATAGCAAACAGTGGATTAATTATTTGTGAAATTTTTACACAATTTAATTCTATCCATCATCAGTGACAACTTTTACCAGTGACTTTATTTATATCGTTATATATTTTTCAATCGGTTACATGTATTCATCACAATTCAGACAATTGTGAATGGTTTATTACTTGTGTTGACGTTATATCGTTTTGCTGCTGTCTAGAGCACGGACAGTTTTGTTTAACTGTGAATTGATAATTACTTGTGTATAAGACATTCAATTTGGTTGACAATATTTCGTTTTGTTGCCGTCTAGAGCACGGTCAATTTGGACTAAATATGAATTTTCCATGCAAAATTGTGTACAATACATACGTGATCATTCGAATTTGCCTTCTCACATCACCCATCGGGAAAAGGCCGGGGATTGATCATAAGCACGGATCTCAACAGCAGCTACCAGTTATATGTAGGTAGATAGCAACACCGCAAAATACCCCTACATAAATGGTGCCCCGTTTCGTTGAACTCACAGTCAGCAAAGAATTAATCCGCATCTAGATTTTGAGTACTTCAAGCACTTTGGATGAATGCCATGAAGGAAAGTTAATTCTAAGACACATATCACAGAAAAACACCCTCTCGAGATCATAATACTCGAAGAAAGCCGCACAATGACGGGTGAGGACAATGTTACACTGCCATTTATTCTCGACAACACTCACAGACATAAGATGACGTCCAGTTCAGGAAATGCAGGAAGCCCGGTGGTGAGCCCAGCAATAGGCCGCACCAACACATGGACATAGTACAAAATATGCCAATTCGATCCAGACTACCTTGACGAGTGGGTCGACGATGTTACTTTATTGGCCAAGGTGTCCAGTATAACAGACGAGGGCTCAATAATTATGAGGGCTTGAGAGACGATCACAATGTCTTTCAGACTCGGACTAAAAGATATTTTGCATCAATACACTGAGGGCACATGTGCGCATCCATGGCAGAGCCTGCAACGCGCCGTCAAGCAGCGCTTGACACAAGATCGAGAAGACAGGTTTAAATAATTAATGAACCAGATGTCCCTAGGTAGCCGAACGCCTTCTGAGCTTTTTAGGCAGATGGAGCAGAAAGCCTTGGAAATCAATCTGCCAAAGGAAATCTTAATGCGACTTTTCATACAGAAGCTCCCGCCGGCACTCAGAGAGATAGCCATGTTCGTGCGCGAATCCGTCAAAGTGCAAGACGACGTTCTGCCGGCACGTCTAGAGAAGTGGTGGAAGAAACACCACTACAGCGCACCTGCCCGAGCAGAAGATTACATCACCTCATGATTGTCTGAATCACAATCTACCGCATCCTCAGCCGGAACAAATGTCACGAATGAACGCCTCATCAGTCTGCTCGAGCACCTCACCGACAGGCCAAATTTGGCCTTAATCGATGCCGTCCATAAGAGACACGACCAGAGCAGGCGTGACCAGCGTCGTTCATCGTCCCGGAATAGCGCGAGGAGGTCGACGTCGAGAGGCCGGCCACAGTTCCACAGTTACCGGCGGAGTGGTGTCCGAATCACTGCAGCTATGGCCACTCCACACGTTATTGCCTCAGAAACGGCTGCACATTCCCGCGCACAGACGCGGCGTTCAATTGCGTGCGGTCATCCTCAACAAATCAGGATGATCCGCCCATGGAAGATTCGGAAAACTGCTGGGGTCCGCCTCTTCTGCGGCAGTAGAGGCTGAACACCCCAAGATTGTTGGCCGCTCCATGTCTGATGGCACGAAGCGTGTTGCTTTCGTGGTAGAGCGCAATCAAACTATTGTATTTACAGCGACGGCTCAAGTCAAGTCATGCTTCAAACGCCCAAATGCCAGCAACCAGTCCCATCGTCAGTTGCCCCTATTAACATCCTTCCTTATCCGTGACGCAAACTCTGGCGAATTATTTCTCATAGACACTGGATCAGATGCAAGCTTACTACGCCACAATTATTTCTAACATACCCACCCAGTCAACACCAGCAATCTTACCTGTGCCAATGGCTCCAACATAGCGACGTTTGGGGTACGGGTACACACAATCACGTTCTCCAACTCAAGAAGATGTTTCAAATATCCTTTCATCATAGCCAATACGACAAGAAATATCATTGAACGTGATTTTCACGAACACTTTGATCTTACTATTCGTCCAAGAGCACGAAAGATATGTAATGTCGACAATCAATTGCTTTCATCAGCGCTAAAGCACACAACTCGCGCCGAAGCAGTCTCATCCATACGGCTAATTCCTCCAGTTCCTCATGTACCACAACTGGACGGTGTTCTAAAGCGACATGAAGATATATATTCTTTATGCCCGATCTCAAGAGGAAGCGTGCCAACACAGCTCATCGTATCATCTTATCGAAGCCACTTCCTCATCCTCCACAAGCACGTCCATTGGCACCACACAAACATAAGGCCGCCGAGCAAGAATTCGCCATGCTACGTCAACAAGGCATCTGTACACGATCCAGATCACCTGTTGCGTCGCCTGTGGTAGTAGTACCAAACAGTGGACCAGCAACATTCAGAGTGTGTGGGAATTATCGTATTCTCAATTCTTGCACACAGTCTGATTCGTACATCCTGCCAAATCCAGTTAACCTACATAGATCTGCTATTGCTCATGCTGTGTATTTAAAACTTGACTTAGTGAAAGACTACTATCAAGTACCGATAGACAAAGACTCCGTATCATATACTGCACTCAGATTCACTGGAGGTGGCACTCACGAATATCACTATATGCCTCTTGGTCTCAAGAATGCCTCGCAAACGTTACAACACGTTATGGACGAAACACTAGATGGTCTACCATTTGTAATTCCATATTTAGACGACATCCTGGTATTCTCCAACTCAATGTCCGAACATATACAGCATATTGTTATTCTACTCACACCTCTAGCAGACTATGGCTTCCGACTTCATGGCAACAAATGCGTCTAACACAAAAATCAGTTGAATTCCTCGGTCATCAAATTTCCGAAAAAGGCATGACACCTATACCTGCTTAGGTTAGTGCTATTCAAGATATACAGCCTCCAACCACCGTTCGAGCATTACGACGATTCTTGGGCAAGATGAATTACTATTCTCCATTTGTACCCTGCTTTGCCAAGATTCTGGCACCTCTTCACAAATATCTCGTGCCAGAAAGCCGTTTTGTCAAGAAATCGCAACTGATTCAGCTCAACGTGGACAACATGCAGGCTTACGTGGATGCCAAAAGGGCCTTATGCAAAGCGACCATGCTACATTCTCCTGATTGGTCTCAACCTTTTGAATTGATAACTGACGCATCCGACGTTGCCATAGGCGCAGTACTTCAACAGTCCATCAATGGCATACACCAACCTATCGCCTTCTACTCGCAAAAACTACAACCTAGCGAGACGCGATAGTATATATTTGTAAAAGAGTAACTCGCAGTCTACCGGTCGATCCTACACTTCCACACCTATCTGGATGGCCGAAAGTTCAAGATCTACACAGACCATCTTCCTCTACTCCCGATGCTCAGAGGAAAGAAAGAGTATTTATATTCACGACATGTCAACTCACAACTTACACGAATACACGAGTATTAATATGATGTCACTCATGTCAAAGGGGCAGAAAACGTGGTCGCAGACTCACTAAGCCGTCCTGCAGAACTCTGTGCTTCTATCCTGTGTGTTTCACCTATAAGCACTCAGGAATTGCAAGCAGCTCATCAAGGTGATCCATCACTTCGGACATTTGATGTCAATCGCCTGAAAACATTTGATCATTATGGAACTCTGTTGCAGTGTGAAATAAATGGCGTGGGCCCTCGGCCGTTTATACCATTCAATTAGCCAGCCATCTGGCGAAGCCTCAGTGGAAATTCTATCCAGAACGTGTTTTTGGCCTGGCATGAAGCGAGATGTCAAGAAGTGGTCAAAACAATGTCTAGAATGTCCGAAATGCAAAGTGACGAGACACACCAAAACGGCGCAACAAGTCATTCAAGTGCCCAGAGTCCGGTTCACGCACATACACGTTTATCTGGTAACCTTACCTGCCGTGAACAATATGCGATATCTACTGTCAACACGGGATCGCACCACTCGATGGTATGAGGCCATACCACTGCCACACATGAAGCAAGACACTGTCAGTTAGGCTTTACAGCTCAATTGGTTTGCTCGGTTTGGTGCTCCAGCTGAAGTGACAACCGATCGTGGCGCACAGTTCCTCGGCAAAGAGTTCGCAGTCCTACTGAAATACTATGGTTTCAAACACTCCGTGACCGCGGCTCGCAATCTGAGAGCAAATGGTTTCGTAGAAAGGCCACACCGGGAACTGAAAGCGGCGCTCAAGGCCAGCCCAGAAGAAAATTGACTTGCGGCTTTACCGAAAGTACTCCTATCAATGCGTACAATACCTCGTGAGCCGATCAAATGTAGTTCCACTGAAATGGTATTTGGCGAATGTCTACGGCTGCCTGGCAAACTAGTCCGATCACGCCCTGAAACTGCAATAAAGATGAACGATCCGGCATTTCTGTTTCCACTTCGCAGTTACCTACAATATAACACTCAGAATCGGCCGATCTGTCCTACACGTCAGTAACATGGTCCAATTTATAAACGCAAAGATTTTGATAGCTGCAAATGGTACTTCGTCAACAACGATATGTATAACAGGATTCTAACCAAACCGAAGCGCGGTCCTTATCGTGTGTTAGATCGACGTCAGAATTACATCATTTTGGATATTAATGACAAAGCTGAAGCTATCTCCAAACACAGACTATCCCCGGCCGACGTCGATCCAAATGACCCGCTGTTCCGCGGTGTTGACATATCAGGCGGCGAAGAAACGATAACTCCACCTCCAGACAGTTTTGATGACTACGGACTGACGCCCGACATCTCATCAACAACCGAGCCAACTGACGCAGTCACGCAGCCGCGAGATATAGAGGAACCAGAATCAGTGTTGACAGAGCCAACATCAGTAGTGACACGTTACGGAAGAGCGATAATAACTCCTGTAAGGTTAGCCCCTTTCATTGTGTACCAATTTTTATTGTCGCCGGGGGGTGGTGTATGTAAAACGCGGCTCCGCGTTACAACCCAACGATGTTCAATTTTGACAATTATAGTGCTTTTTAAGGTCAAATAATCTAACTGTGTTTTTACACAATATTTCTCTTAACTATGACTTTAGAAGCAATCTCTGTTAGTTTCAAGCAGTTTTAATTGAGATTTCTTGAACTGCAAGTTTAATTGTAATTAATAGGGTTTTGGTTAATAAATATACACGCACGCGCGCGATACACAGGGAACATGCGGTGGATTATAGTGCCATAGTGGAATTACTCTTCTTCTTTGAATTATTCTCAGTTTATACAAGTGATTTACTGTTCGTATATGATTTTACGTATCAGAATTTCAGATTTCACTGGATTATTATAATAAAATAAGTTAAAACCATAGCAAACAGTGGATTAATTATTTGTGAAGTTTTTACACGATTTTAGTCTATCCATCATCAGTGACAACTTTTACCAGTGACTTTATTTATATCGTTATATATTTTTCAATCGGTTACATGTATTCATCACAATTCAGACGATTGTGAATGGTTTATTACTTGTGTTGATGTTATATCGTTTTGCTGCTGTCTAGAGCACGGACAGTTTTGTTTAACTGTGAATTGATAATTACTTGTGTATAAGACATTCAATTTGGTTGACAATATTTCGTTTTGTTACCGTCTAGAGCTTGGTCAATTTGGACTAAATATGAATTTTCCATGTGTAGAATACATACGTGATCATTCGAATTTGCCTTCTCACATCACCCATCGGGAAAAGGCCGGGGATTGATCATAAGCAC
>JAQBSW010015148.1:0-10322 GCA_029291075.1 Eudiplozoon nipponicum | reverse complement strand
TCGCCCTGAGAGGTCAGTAAAGAGAAAGTCCTGGGGTGAGGGAAATGTTATGGATTGAGAAGGAACCAGTTTCGTTACCAATCGGTCGTATCACAAAGAAGTTTGCTGAAGAAGTACTGATGGACTGCCTTTTTACATTTGCGTTGGGGTAGGAGCTTTATGTCCGTGGGAAGAGCGTTGGAGACACTAGTGCCTTTGGAGAAGAGATAGATTTTTTTAAATATGGTGATGGTATGGTTAGTTTGGATAGAAGAGTTGCTAGAACGTGTGGCGTAGTGGTGACTTGCGTGAGCAAAGTTGGAGAGTGGTAAGCAAGTTGTGATCTTATGGATAAAAGAAATGACTCGAAGGTGACGGGTGAACCAAAGCGGAAGAAGGTTTGCCAGGAGTAGGCGTTCCCTATTATTTTGGCATTTCGGGAAGACTCGCTTTAGAAATCTGGAGGATACCTGTTCAATAGTATACAAGGAGGCGAGGGTGAGAGGACAGTAGAATTCGCTGGCGTAGGAAATGAGGGGCAGAACGTAGACCTTGAATAACGTGAGTTGGAGAGTGGGATTGTTAGTCTTAAAACAGATCAGACGGGCCCATTTGAAGAGTTTGGAAGTAGTGTGTGTAAGGTGTGAGGAAAAGTCTAGGGATTTTGTGAAATGAATGCCAAGATGTTTGGCCGAATCTATTATTTCTATATCGAGGGGGTAGTTGGCAACCGGGATAGAGCAGAATGGATCAGAGGAGAGTTTCATTAGGCGAGTTTTGGTTGGATTTAGTTTGAGGCCGATTCTGCTGAGCTGCGAGTGGAGCGAGGATAGGAGCTCCGATATAAGGGATAAGGAGGGGTTGGGTGTTTTGGAGTTGCTGAATACGATAACCATGTCATCCGCATATTTGAACAGTTTGAAAAGGTTGTCTTCAACCTGTATGTGCGCGAGCGTAAGGTTGAAGAGAATGGGACCAAGTACGTAGCCCTGGGGAACACCTGATCGGATATGGGCTGGCCTCGAGTGACTACTGCCAAATTTTACTGTCGCATATCGGTTTCGAAGATAGTAACTGATAAGATTGAGAACGTTGCCGCAGATACCGCTTCTCAGTAAGGCGGATTCGATTGCTGAAAATGACAGCGAGTCAAAAGCCTTGGATATATCCTGGAATAGGAGAGTGCACTGAATCTCTTTAGAGAAGGAGGAGTAGCAATGATCGAGAACACTAGCTAAGTTGGTGGAAGAGGAGTGGGCATTCGAAAAGCCATGTTGATCATCGAGGAGATAGAAGTTTACATGAGACTTAATGAAGGGGTAGATTAGGTTGTATAAGATCCTGTCGAAGATTTCGTTGAAAGAAGGGACGATAGTAATGGGGCGGAGATCTTTAAATGATTAGATCGAAGAAGTGCCATTTTTAGGGATAGGAGAGATCGTCGAATTAAGCCAGTCCGAAGGAAGATAGGTGGTTTCGAGACAATGATTAATAACATCGGCAATCAGAGAGAAGACGTTCCAGCCTAGAAGAGCAATCATGCTTATCGAGATACCATATTGATGAAATTGGTGTTTAGATTTAATGTCTTTAATAGCTTGGGCGACGGAAGTCGGAGATACGTAGAACCAGCGTAGGTTCTCGGTGTCTCGTTGTCTAACATCTCGACAGGCGGAGTGGGAGCGGAAAAGGAGTCGAGAAGGTGAGTCAGATAATCGTTGGCGAAGCAGGGGTCGTCTGACTGAGAGAAGTTAATATACGAGGTTTTGGGCTTTTGCAGCAATTGGTGTTTGATGATAGCGAACTTTGCCCGGTGTTAGGAGCTGAGCGGATGCGTCTTTCGATGTGGAGCGCTTGTTTGTTGATAGCCTGTTTAATGTGCCCATCGATGCGTCTCAGAGCGAGGGCGCGGGCAAGTGACGATGTGCGTAGACGAGAGTTGCGTGCGAGGTTGTCACGTGCCTTAAACAGAGCGTTCAACTTATTCGTCGAGTATACGTGTTGAATAGAGGTGGCGGAGTTATAGTGGGAGGATAGGATGTTATGGACTTCGGAAAAGCACGAGGAGAGATTGTTTGGGAGAAAGAGGTCCCTCCAGTTAACAGCGTCACAGAGTCGGCGGAACTCTTTCCAGTTGGTGAATCGCCTGAACAATTGGGTGTCTTTTCGAGGGGTGAAGGATAAGAGAGGTAAGAGGAAGGATACCTGACAGTGATCAAGATTAGGGAAGATCTCCCGAGAGTGAACATCGGTCACCTCGTTATTGGAGAGTACACAATCCAGTTGGTTGTTCCCTCGGGTAGGAAAATGCACGAATTGGTGTAGCAGGTTATCCGCAAAGAGTCGAAGCAGTGGGTGACTTTCGGAAGCTAGATTATGCCAGTTAGTCATGGGGAGGTTGAGATCACCCACAACGACGTACCGATCGGAGTGTAAAGAGAAAAAAGTAGATAGAAGTTGGGCCCCACGGGTGTCGTTGATGAGTGAGATATTAGGGGGTCTGTAGACAACACAGGTAGATATGCTTTGGTTATGGATTTGTAGCTGAAACGAGAAAAATTCCAATCCTTGAGAGTTCGATGTCGACAAGCGTTTGGGCATAAGAAGGGATTGGACATAGGCAGCTAGTCCGCCCTCACGACCGACAGTTCTGTCGCTACGAAGGACCGTGTATCCGTGAATGAGGAAAAGATCATCACAGTGGATGGAAGAGGACAGCCAAGTCTCAACAAGAAAGCATATGTCTATCTCGTTAGAGGATAGAAAAGCTCGTAGTTGATTGATTTTTGGCGTAAGTGACCTGCAATTGATGAGAATTGCTGAGAGTGCTCTGAGAGAGGGATGGATAGATCGGGGAGGAGAAGCGTGCGGGGGCTTTCCGCTGGCGGGCGGGGCGAGATCTAGGGCTGATGAGGGTGACTGACCGCTCGTTGACGAGGATGGAGTGGTCAGCGTCGATCTGGATTTCTTTTGTCCCGCATTTGTCAGGTGGGTGAGGTAATTGGAGGGTTTGAAAGCAAAAGGGGGGCGAGATATCTGGGCTCGAGGGGCACTCTGAAATTGCGTTGATGGGGTGAGCAGGGACAGAGACTGATCAGGGGCTGAGGCGCAACAGTCCTGGGTAGGGTCGAAGAAGGTTTCAGTAGAGGGAGTTGAAGTTGATGGGGCTGGGTCGAAATCCCGTTTGGCCTTAGGCGACTTACGTTTATTCGGTCTCTGGGTCATAGCATCCGTCACAAAAGTAACTTGTCGTGGGAATGTGGACCTGGCGGACGAACTTGGGGGAGAAGTTGCGTTATTAGGAGGCTTAGCGCGGCGTAGTCGGCCGCGATGACGTGGTAAAGCTTTAGACTGTGTTGGGGGACTGGTTGTGGAGTAAGGGCTAAAAGTGAAAGGAAGGCCTTCAAATCGGGAAGGTATCAGTAGGGGTGGGCTGGAGGACGGTGCATCGCCAAGGATTCCGCCGTGAACTGAGCGGCTTTTCTTTGGATTGATTCAGCCCGGAAAGGCGTGATGAGCTGGAGGAGGGGGAGGGGTGGTGTCTGATTGATGGGTTTGGGCTTTCTCTAAAGTTCTCTGTAGTAGCGTGTAATCTCGCTTTCGTTTGACTTTCCTGGATGCTATGGTGGACGAGTGCAGTTTGAGATGACGAAGCTCACCGTCAGACAGTCTTTTGTGCGAGGAGAGAATAAAGGCCTGGCCCTTTCCCGATAAGATCTCTTTAAGGTGGCTAATGTTATCCCCTATTTGACTGATGATAAGTGAGGCCAGATCGTCCTTTGAGAGTGGGGAGCGCGGAGACCATAAAAGAGGTTTCTCTTGTTGTGATTTCTCAGGGCAACCTCCCTGGCTACCCCATTCAAAAACGCATCAGCTTGACGCAACAAATGGGGCTGAACGGTGGAGATTGAAAGATTGCCTGTCAGGGCTCCAAGTAATCCTGTGATGTTCGCCATTTGCTGTTGGTAGTCAGTAATATTGGAGATAAGCTTTTGGGTGAGGAACGAAGAGATGGGGGCTGGAGACGAAAGCTGGTTCATGGTGGAGTGATATAGAAGAGCAGATATAACGTAGATTACGATAGAAGAGAGGAAAAGAATGGGTAATAATGAGAGAAAAAAGAATGGGTATTAAAATGTCAATAATAAACGGGAAAATCGGGTGAGCTAGGAATAGATCCTTGATAACTGAAGGTAAATTCCAAAAAAAATGTGTAGGTAGAATCCTAGTGTACCCTAGAGATGAAATCAGACAAAAAGTCCCAAGAATCTGAAACTAAAAACAAAATGAAACCCGATATCCTTCGAAATTAGAGAAAGTGTTGAGAACCGCAAGCACGCTCTCTCCGGTCGTTGCGTTCCACCCGACCGTTCATGCTGCCTTTGGTTTATCCTTCTGGTCACAAATGAACTAATTGGTTACTAGGTTCGCAACACCTAATACATACTTACAACCATTCTGTTGACATCACGTACGGTTTCATTATCTCGAATATTATTTTGATAAATACCTTACAAGCTCAAAATATATATTGAGTAAAGTTACTTGGCTTTAAAATCGCACTGCGGAAGTCTTTATATAAAGTTGATTTTACTACTTTTCTCATGCGAATAATTAAAAAAATAGTGCACAGTTCAACTGTTAACAATGCCTTGACCAAATATAAGTTTGACTATCATCGTAATGCCAGCTCATAATGGCGAAGCGTCAATATGCACAAAAGGTATGTGTTAATGAGATTGCCATTGGTTCATACCGACTTTTGCATTCACTTCTGATCCTATTTTGATGATTTTTTCTAGTTCAACAATAATTCAAAAATAATTGCACATATGGTTAAACGAACATTGGTTTCGCTGGCAATGATAACATTTACTATAATCAAGTTTGCGATCTTAATAGAAGCACCTGACCCATTAATTAATTAAATATGTCAGTATAACCGAAGAAATTTATAGTGTAAAAAAGGCAACTCATCCAGTAGATCGCTTCCATCCTTATGGGGAATTCATCATGTAATGGCAAGAATTTGCCGCGAACAGGGCTCGAACCTGGGCGCGTCTGCTTTGAAATCTAGTGCTCTAACCACTGAGCCGCCCTGCCACACACTACACTACACACAATTTGCAATAATATACTAACTCATATATTTTGGTTAGTCCATTTTTTCTTTAGGTGGAGCTCATATGGCATCCATTTAGACCCAATGTTCCAACAAACCATCCCAAATCTGTCATTACTGAACAGACACCACACTACATGGGGAAGTGGTATTGAAATGGACATTTATATAATTAAACGAACATAGGTTGCGCGGGTGGTGATAACGAATATCATAATCAAGTTTGCGGTCTTGATATAAACACCTGACCCATTAATTACTTACATATGTCAGTATAAACTGAGAATTGTATAGTGTAGAAAGAACCTTCATCCAGCAAACCAGTTTCGTCCTTATTTTAGACCATCCTGTACTGGCCAGAATTTGCCGCGGACATACATATACATATGTATGTATGTAAGAAAGTGGTCAAGTGCTTGCCTCAAGTCATAAAACTTTATTATATTAATTGAATATATATTAGCTTTTCGGAGAAAAGAATAAGTAAGTCCCAATTAGTCATTTTGCCGCCGTGTTCTGATAATCAACACGGAGTATCGAAACACACGGTACGTATGATTTAAGCTATATATTTTATATATATATATATATATATATATATATATATATATATATATATATATAGATATATATATATATATATATGGAAAACAGAAATAGTTAGTGGTTTTACTAAGTTGTACGATGACTGGTTAAATACAAAGGTGATTGGTGTGCAAGTATGTATTAGGTTTTGCGAACCTAGTAACAAATTAGTTCAGTTGTGACCAGAAGGATAAACCAAAGGCAGCATGAACGGGAAGTATAATCTCATTCACATTCGTTTCGTGCTTACTGGCGACTCATCAGTAGGAGCCGGTATTACGCCCTTTAACCACTATATATTTGGTAGAGAATGTGGAATAATAGGACGGTACAATCTCCTAGACGAATGTGTAAACCTGTAATAGTGAAGCTAACATAATCTAAAGTCAACGACAATGCGACTTCAATGCTAACTCACACTATATAATATATATACCGAGTCTGTAAAGGATACTAACACTATGGCAATTGTGTTAGTAACTGATACCTTTTATGAAATCGATGAGTACCGGATACTAACACTATGGTTTCCGAGTCGGTACATGATACCAACCTGATGGATATAAATTTATGCTAAAGTTCACCCAAATTGAGAATTACAACAATTTCCGAACACCTGTTACCTAGTTAAACCATACACTCTGGCCTTCATCGATATCAGTTATCACATTTCGCGGTAAGCATGACATCATTCAATTCAATATATTACAGTTAAATACTGTTTGTTGCGAAGAGCTAATATATATGCAAGTATGTATTAGGTTTTGCGAACCTAGTAACAAATTAGTTCAGTTGTGACCAGAAGGATAAACCAAAGGCAGCATGAACGGAAAGTATAATCTCATGCACATTCGTTTCGTGCTTACTGGCGACTCATCAGTAGGAGCCGGTATTACGCCCTTTAACCACTATATATTTGGTAGAAGAATGTGGAATAATAGGACGGTACAATCTCCTAGACGAATGTGTAAACCTGTAATAGTGAAGCTAACATAATCTAAAGTCAACGACAATACGACTTCAATGCTAACTCACACTATATAATATATATACCGAGTCTGTAAAGGATACTAACACTATGGCTATTGTGTTAGTAACTGATACCTTTTTGAAATCGATGAGTACCGGATACTAACACTATGGTTTCCGAGTCGGTACATGATACCAACCTGATGGATATAAATTTATGCTAAAGTTCACCCAAATTGAGAATTACAACAATTTCCGAACACCTGTTACTCCAGTTAAACCATACACTCTGGCCTTCATCGATATCAGTTATCACATTTCGCGGTAAGCATGACATCATTCAATTCAATATATTACAGTTAAATACTGTTTGTTGCGAAGAACTAATATATATGCAAGTATGTATTAGGTTTTGCGAACCTAGTAACAAATTAGTTCAGTTGTGACCAGAAGGATAAACCAAAGGCAGCATGAACGGAAAGTATAATCTCATGCACATTCGTTTCGTGCTTACTGGCGACTCATCAGTAGGAGCCGGTATTACGCCCTTTAACCACTATATATTTGGTAGAAGAATGTGGAATAATAGGACGGTACAATCTCCTAGACGAATGTGTAAACCTGTAATAGTGAAGCTAACATAATCTAAAGTCAACGACAATACGACTTCAATGCTAACTCACACTATATAATATATATACCGAGTCTGTAAAGGATACTAACACTATGGCTATTGTGTTAGTAACTGATACCTTTTTGAAATCGATGAGTACCGGATACTAACACTATGGTTTCCGAGTCGGTACATGATACCAACCTGATGGATATAAATTTATGCTAAAGTTCACCCAAATTGAGAATTACAACAATTTCCGAACACCTGTTACTCCAGTTAAACCATACACTCTGGCCTTCATCGATATCAGTTATCACATTTCGCGGTAAGCATGACATCATTCAATTCAATATATTACAGTTAAATACTGTTTGTTGCGAAGAACTAATATATATGCAAGTATGTATTAGGTTTTGCGAACCTAGTAACAAATTAGTTCAGTTGTGACCAGAAGGATAAACCAAAGGCAGCATGAACGGAAAGTATAATCTCATGCACATTCGTTTCGTGCTTACTGGCGACTCATCAGTAGGAGCCGGTATTACGCCCTTTAACCACTATATATTTGGTAGAAGAATGTGGAATAATAGGACGGTACAATCTCCTAGACGAATGTGTAAACCTGTAATAGTGAAGCTAACATAATCTAAAGTCAACGACAATACGACTTCAATGCTAACTCACACTATATAATATATATACCGAGTCTGTAAAGGATACTAACACTATGGCCATTGTGTTAGTAACTGATACCTTTTTTGAAATCGATGAGTACCGGATACTAACACTATGGTTTCCGAGTCGGTACATGATACCAACCTGATGGATATAAATTTATGCTAAAGTTCACCCAAATTGAGAATTACAACAATTTCCGAACACCTGTTACTCCAGTTAAACCATACACTCTGGCCTTCATCGATATCAGTTATCACATTTCGCGGTAAGCATGACATCATTCAATTCAATATATTACAGTTAAATACTGTTTGTTGCGAAGAACTAATATATATGCAAGTATGTATTAGGTTTTGCGAACCTAGTAACAAATTAGTTCAGTTGTGACCAGAAGGATAAACCAAAGGCAGCATGAACGGAAAGTATAATCTCATGCACATTCGTTTCGTGCTTACTGGCGACTCATCAGTAGGAGCCGGTATTACGCCCTTTAACCACTATATATTTGGTAGAAGAATGTGGAATAATAGGACGGTACAATCTCCTAGACGAATGTGTAAACCTGTAATAGTGAAGCTAACATAATCTAAAGTCAACGACAATGCGACTTCAATGCTAACTCACACTATATAATATATATACCGAGTCTGTAAAGGATACTAACACTATGGCCATTGTGTTAGTAACTGATACCTTTTTTGAAATCGATGAGTACCGGATACTAACACTATGGTTTCCGAGTCGGTACATGATACCAACCTGATGGATATAAATTTATGCTAAAGTTCACCCAAATTGAGAATTACAACAATTTCCGAACACATGTTACTCCAGTTAAACCATACACTCTGGCCTTCATCGATATCAATTATCACATTTCGCGGTAAGCATGACATCATTCAATTTAATTAATTAGATTTACATACTGTTTGTTGCGAAGAACTAATATATATGCAAGTATGTATTAGGTTTTGCGAACCTAGTAACAAATTAGTTCAGTTATGACCAGAAGGATAAACCAAAGGCAGCATGAACGGTAAGTATAATCTCATGCACATTCATTTCGTGTTTACTGGCGACTCATCAGTAGGAGCCGGTATTACGCCCTTTAACCACTATATATTTGGTAGAAGAATGTGGAATAATAGGACGGTACAATCTCCTAGACGAATGTGTAAACCTGTAATAGTGAAGCTAACATAATCTAAAGTCAACGACAATACGACTTCAATGCTAACTCACACTATATAATATATATACCGAGTCTGTAAAGGATACTAACACTATGGCTATTGTGTTAGTAACTGATACCTTTTTTGAAATCGATGAGTACCGGATACTAACACTATGGTTTCCGAGTCGGTACATGATACCAACCTGATGGATATAAATTTATGCTAAAGTTCACCCAAATTGAGAATTACAACAATTTCCGAACACCTGTTACTCCAGTTAAACCATACACTCTGGCCTTCATCGATATCAGTTATCACATTTCGCGGTAAGCATGACATCATTCAATTCAATATATTACAGTTAAATACTGTTTGTTGCGAAGAACTAATATATATGCAAGTATGTATTAGGTTTTGCGAACCTAGTAACAAATTAGTTCAGTTGTGACCAGAAGGATAAACCAAAGGCAGCATGAACGGAAAGTATAATCTCATGCACATTCGTTTCGTGCTTACTGGCGACTCATCAGTAGGAGCCGGTATTACGCCCTTTAACCACTATATATTTGGTAGAAGAATGTGGAATAATAGGACGGTACAATCTCCTAGACGAATGTGTAAACCTGTAATAGTGAAGCTAACATAATCTAAAGTCAACGACAATACGACTTCAATGCTAACTCACACTATATAATATATATACCGAGTCTGTAAAGGATACTAACACTATGGCTATTGTGTTAGTAACTGATACCTTTTTTGAAATCGATGAGTACCGGATACTAACACTATGGTTTCCGAGTCGGTACATGATACCAACCTGATGGATATAAATTTATGCTAAAGTTCACCCAAATTGAGAATTACAACAATTTCCGAACACCTGTTACTCCAGTTAAACCATACACTCTGGCCTTCATCGATATCAGTTATCACATTTCGCGGTAAGCATGACATCATTCAATTCAATATATTACAGTTAAATACTGTTTGTTGCGAAGAACTAATATATATGCAAGTATGTATTAGGTTTTGCGAACCTAGTAACAAATTAGTTCAGTTGTGACCAGAAGGATAAACCAAAGGCAGCATGAACGGAAAGTATAATCTCATGCACATTCGTTTCGTGCTTACTGGCGACTCATCAGTAGGAGCCGGTATTACGCCCTTTAACCACTATATATTTGGTAGAAGAATG
>JAQBSW010015147.1:0-10323 GCA_029291075.1 Eudiplozoon nipponicum | reverse complement strand
CAACTGGATATACGCAATGAGATTAATGTGTTTTTGAGTTCGCAAAAATCCTTTAAAGAATCTTAAACTATTTCAGGCTTATCGTGGAATTACATAACTATTAAAAATCCTGACATTTTACTTTTAGTAAGTGTGTATACATATATAGAAAGAGCGAGTCAGAGAGGAAAGCTCCCTATTTAGAAGCTACAGGTTTAAATATACGTTTTGCAGACACGTTCATACTAAAATGATTTAGTTTACTGGCTTCAAAATAGGGCTAGCCTTGCACAAATGAAAATAAAGTTAGATTATCATTCGACGTATATCTAATAAATTTTAGTACTCTATTTATAACTTCCTATGAATTTTAATTGGTCATAAAATATTTCATTATTTTCCTCCACCTTACGTTGAACTATTTCATATGGGAAAATTTAATGGTAAACCGTCTTGGAGAGTTATTGATGAGTTGCCAGTAAGCACGAAACGAATGTGTATGAGATTATACTTTCCGTTCATGCTGCCTTTGGTTTATCCTTCTGGTCAAAACCTAACTAATTTGTTACTAGGTTCACAACACCAAATACATACTTCTGTATTATATATATATATATTAGTTCTCCGCAGCA
This sequence comes from Eudiplozoon nipponicum, assembly GCA_029291075.1. Classification (NCBI taxonomy): domain Eukaryota; kingdom Metazoa; phylum Platyhelminthes; class Monogenea; order Mazocraeidea; family Diplozoidae; genus Eudiplozoon; species Eudiplozoon nipponicum. The sequence goes on along the minus strand of JAQBSW010015147.1, from coordinate 9,712 downwards.
AAGAGACATTTAACTATTATATTTAATTGAATGATGTCATGCTTAGCTCGAAATGTGATAAACCTATTATCGATCAAGGCCAGAGGCAAAAGGATTCTACAGGAGTTAAGCAGGTGGTCAGAAATAGTTGTAATTGTGAATTTTTGTGTACTCATCGCATACGATCCCCATGTTGGTACCAAGTACCGACCTTCCGGCAACTGTAGTGTTAGTACCATGTACCTTTTCGGTACTAATGTTATATCGGTTACCAACACAATAGCCATAGCAAGCGGTATCCTTTACAGACTCTGTATATATATTTCATAGTGTGAGTTAGCGTTGAAGTCGCATTGTCGTAGACTATATGATGTTAGCTTCACTACCGCAGGTTTACACATTCGTCTAGGAGATTGTACCGTCCTATTATTCCACATTCTTCTACCGAAAATATATAGTGGTTAAAGGACGTAATACCGGCTCCTACTGATGAGTCGCCAGTAAGCACGAAACGAATGTGCGTGAGATTATACTTTCCGTTCATGCCGTCTTTGGTTTATCCTTCTGGTCACAACTGAAATAATTTGTTACTAGGTCCGCAACACCTAAGACATACTTGCATATATATTTGTTCTTCGCAACAAACAGTATTTAACTGAGGTATTGACATGTTGGGTTATGCATATTTACCATAAAACACTAACCCATGAATTACGGTTTAATTGTTTCTCGTCCGTTTGTCTTCGTGCTCAAAAGACGACGACAAAAGTCGAAACGTGCCAAGGTATGCAGCTGTCGTTGTTGTTTAAATTTATTGCGATTGATTTACTGAAATTTTATTGATGATTAATTTAATTTCACAAACTTGATTTGAATGGTTTCCTATATCCTTTAGTATATTCAGTGGTTACAGTGCATACAGATATCTGTCGTCTTGTTGAAGATATTGTTCGCCTAGTTAAGAATAACGTAATCCTGTTCTGGTGCATACTTATGCATACTTGTTCCCAGTCTTCTATTTTTGTCAATGATGTTAGCTTTATTTGACCAAATCGCATCACAAGTTTTTTTCTTATCATGTACTGCATTGCGCTTCGCTTTTAGTGTGCGCCTTTTGTACTATACACTAGAGTGTAAATAAATGTCATTGTAGTTTTCAAGTAAATGTCATTCAACCGTTTTGTCCAATATTGCATAACTTTTTCTCTATTAAAAGTGCGAAAATAGCCGAACGGTTAACAAACTGTGATTGACAGCACAGGAAGTGCAAAAGCGTGAGTTTTGTCTTATCAACAAAGTCAAGCAAATGCGTGCAAGTGCCTTCACAATGTTCTGATTTGAAACCTGTGCAAATCACGCTTTCAACAGTTTCCTATTTTGGGGCCGGTTGCGTTTTGCAAATTGTCGCTAGCCAGATGCACCAATCTTGTGTATTTACGATAAACAGCACATCAGCCAATCACATTTAAGATGAAGACATTTCATTTATTAAAAACAATTTTGCACGTATAAATTAAAGCGTTTTATAAAATCAACTCGAAAGTTTAATAGTGAATAAATATATCAAATGTTATATACTAAACCGTTCTATGCAATGAAAGTTAAGGGTTATCATAAAATTACTTTCCAAAATAATAAATATCGCTTTTAAGTCTCAAAAGATAGATAAAACGGATCTTAATTTTTTATGGATAGCGAGAATGAATAAGCATTTGTTTCGAAAAGTGATTTTCAGGCTGGCTTGACTTAGTTAAATGCTGAGCGCGAATCCTTACATTTGCAAAGATTTGTCCCCTTAATTATCATGTTATATTTCGTTGCGTAAGTCTTATAGATATATATATATATATATATATATATATATATATATATATATATATATATATATATATAATGGGAATATAAACTTAACATTGCTCAAGGTAGTAAATGCAGTTTATCAAGTAGACTGGTTTTCTTCTTATTTGGAGCTCGCATATTGCTTTCCTGTATTTATGGCGAGCGGGGCTCGAACAGGATCATTTTTGTTCCTGAGTCTAGCACACACACCAATAAACCACCCTTGCCGCACTCCAAACGCAATTTTCTGTCTCACACCAACTTTTTTTTAGCTACGCATGCATTCATGTTGAATTAATTTAGCATCTTATAAGGTCCCAATTTCAAATTAAAACCAACCTCACCCCCGTCTACTTCTTGATCTGTAATTATAGATTAGATACCATGACACTTGTAGAAGCTTTAATAATAAATTAATAACAGAATGTTGATTATGTACTTCGCCAGTATAAACTAACTGTATTCATCAAGAATTCCGGTTTCGTACTTGTTGAGAGCGTGTTGATTACTTTCCGGAATTTGTGCGACTAGGCTGGACCAGAAATACATTTGCAGTTTCGTAAGTAGTTACTACAAATATTTATTTCGCTTGTGTTGCTGGCTGAACGGATTGCCGGTTTTACTAGATATTAAAAAACTACATCTTGCTTTAATGATTCGTAGCCAATCCAATTCAATAATGTGTTATGGATAATGCTTGTATGGAAATCGGTTGCATGTTGTTTGATATAAACAGATTCGTATGTATATGCCATTCTTTCTTAAATAACATTATGAAGAGCCGAGAAATAATTTTAGTTTTGTTTCGCAGGCTCTTTTTAAAAATGCGCTCCGACATTGCCTGTCTTCCTGACAGTTCTACCATTTTTTAATTGACTTTTGTGGAAAATGTCGACAGATTCTGTTGATCAATTGCTTTTTTCGTGCGTCCATAATATGTTACACCTTGCATACTTTAGTAAGATTTGAAGGATTGAAAGAAAGATGGTCGTTAATCTTCTATATCCAGCTTAATGATTCTTTATGCGTTGAACGTGATGTTAACCTTTACATATGAAATATTTCTCATCGTGATTCCACTTAACGGACGCGCAATTGCTGAGGCTGGAATTTCGCCACCAAACAATTAGTTTAGAATATATTTTATTAATATCATATTTAAAACGAATCTGGAGTGACTTTTGAAAAATTGATGCGTAGTGTGTTCTTAACAAGTTGTTTGGCCATATTGGTCATCTATGGATCTCTGATACACACGTGCTAATGCGATCTGCTGCACGCCGGATACCCAGAACCTCTTTTGACATGATATATTTTGTCTATCGGTAATTGACCTGAACTAGGTATTATAGATTTCCAACGTGCAATTTGGGATCTTCCACGATTTCACTAGAAGTCACAGTCCAATTTTAACACGAAATGAATGCAGTTTTGGTTATTTCTTTCAACCGTTTTTAACAATATTGATTCTAAAAATTCCGAGTATGGTGCATAAACACTAACTACAAAAGTCTTGGATAGGACAAATATAAGAGCTTCAATAACTGGTTTCCAACATAAGATAACGTTTACACAAACACACTTATATATATATATATATATATATATATATATATATATGTGTGTGTGTGTGTGTGTGTGTGTGTGCGTGTATCTGCGCAGCCGAGTATGATCACATACGTTCTTAATGTTTACGAAGTTTTAAATTAATACCTCCATGCGCACTATCAGTCAGAAGTACATATTTTATCAATCTATTTCTCTTTATCACACACACGCATAATCACAACTTTATATAAATACCAGTATATGTACATTTCAATATATATATATATATATATATATGTATATATATATATATAGTTATTGTCTATAGATATATACATCTATACATCAACAGCTTTAGTTTGCCTTTATGCATGGTAATGTTGTGGAAGATCTCTAATCTCGAATCTTGTGTTGTGGTCAGAAGCGTATATATTTCAGCCAAACATAACCATTTATATTCGCTTAAAATTTTGCCAGTAGCGGGCCGTACCTTTTAAGTGTCTTATTAGATTTGATCTCTGAAACTTATATGCTCTTCACTTCGTACCTTTATTTAGTGAATAATATCCCGTACATACAGAAGATTACAATCCTTGAAAGGTACCAAGTATACTCCTGATGTATTCAGCGGTTCTATTTTTTCATTCTGGTTTGGCAGATATTTGATAACGAGAAAGTTAGATTAATACTGTTCATATTTCATATTCGGCTGACAGTTTTTTTTTATTTTTCGACTCAAAGTAGAATCCTGTGCCTTTCCATGTGTCATATTTTATTGTTCTGTGTTACAATCAAATTTTCTTACCATATTCTTCGTTGATTTTTCTATCACGTGAATGGGATATTTATTTGTCAATAATATCTTTTTTAAATCTCTTCAGTTTATCTAATCGACATTTCAAATCCATCATTTAAAACGTCTTAATATTATGAATTTGAGAAGGACTATTTCCATTTTATGTGGGTTGTTAGAGAAGTAATTTAAAAATATTACTGAGTAAGTATCTTTCATAAAAACCTTCTTTTTCAAATAATCGCCCGTTTTATCATAATTTTACATCCTGAAATTGCTAACTGTTCATTTAATTAGTGAATTTCAGTTCAACTATTGGGTTAGCTATATTAAGTAATTGAGCTAATTTTCTATCTCAATTATTCCCGATTACGAAAATGACATCAAACAACCTTTAAAAATCGTTGTGCTTCATGGGTGTTTAGTATAAAATATTTTTTTCAGAGAATGCACGAAAATGTTTGCGACCGGGATGGACAACGGTTGTCCTACCGGAAAACTTTTAACAGTAGGCAGAGGAGATAGATGAATGAAATATTCCATTATATTCTTACCTTCATTCTTCCTCTCTCTTTTACTTCCGGAATCTTCACTAGAAACCTGTTAAAGCACTGCAATTCAACTAGCACAATGCTGTTAATAGTCATGATTACAACATCTAGACTTGCCAGTTTATAACTCACTAATAAATGGTATTTACTAATAATATATTTAAAAAATGGTATTTTCAGGGTATAATCTAAAATGTATGAGCATTTTCTAATTCTGAAGCCAAGGAAATTCGACATTTTATTAGGTGGTGGATTCTGCAAATTCGAAATTAAACTAAATAGATCACTCTGTTTTTGGATCTCCAATAAACCGTAAAATGGGCAGAATTATGTCTATTTTTATTAGTGAGTTACCATGTGTCGATTCCAATTCATCTGACCAAATCATGTGAATCATTAAATTTTTTATCTCTCCTAATAACTCGTTTGTCGGATTTTTATTTATCCTCAAGTATACATTCGTATTATTTAGTTGATTAAATATTTCATTATTATAAACAGACTGATTCATTAGAACCTTTGCTTCAAACTCACTTGCCTCATAACGTATCGAAATTTTTAGTATTAACTCCTTTCCTCAAATGGAAATTCAAAATTTGATTTGCATTTCTCTTTCATATTTTAATGACTAAATACGTGCTTAATAATTACATACTGGGTGGCTCAGTGGTTTGTGCATCAGATTCCGAAACAGACGTGTCCAGGTTCGAGCCCTGTCCACGGCAAATTATGGCCAGAACTTAATAAGTTCCTAATAAGGACGAAACGGGTCTACTGGATGAATTGCCTTTTCTACACTATACAATTCTTAGTTTATACTGAAAACTATTTGTTCTTAATGGGTCAGGTGTTTATACATGCAAATTTGTGATAAGTTATTTTGTACCTAGTAACCAATTTGCATTAACAGGGGTTATAATCACATCTACGCATGTATTTCGCGTTTACTTACGTCTCACCAGGAGGAGCCGTTACAACACCCTATACACAATGCACATTTAGTCAAGTAATATAGGGCAGTTATGCAGTACAATTTTCTACACGAATGTTTATTCAAGCAGCAATGGAGTTATTCAATTGTTTAACGGGGTTTGCACATCTAGTAATAAATTATTTCAAATAGGACCAAAAGGATAAACCTAAGTCAGCATGAACGGAAAGTATAAACTCATTTGCACAAATTTGTCGTGCTTACTGACAATGGGGTTAACCTAATATACATTTTTCGCCGTACGAGTTTCTAGGTATAATATATTCAGAGAATGTATCGGGCACCAACACAAATTTCTCCAGTTTACGTACAAAATATAACATTAAATAATCATTGATTTCGTGGGTTATGATAACAAAAATTGATATGAATACCAATCCAATTATTAAAATTCTTCAGTTTAAACCAACCATCGTATAAGGTTACAAACGCAATTCCCCAAGTTGGCCGGCGTCCTTAAAAACGTTCCTCATGTGGGTTTGCTATTTACCAGTGTCTTATTTAAATAAAATCGTTCTTACTGCCAGACATCAGCATAAAAACACTAAATCTGACCAGTTCACCCTCACTCAAAGAAATGGAAAACAATGAAACAAGATAATGGAAGACATTTATCAGCTTTGCTGAATAATAAAGAGATTTATTTGACTTTATAATCACAATCGATTATTCATTATATTTTACCCTTTTAGATATACCATATATATCAATGTATAAAAATATATTATTTATCGCATTTAACTAAACAATGTATGAGATATCAGACGCAATTTATCTGTTTTACCGGGTTCGTCCTTATCGGGAGAGCATTTATTATTTTTTCTGAATTTTCGCTACCGGGACTTTAACCGATGGTAAATTTCTTCTTGCTTTCAATTTAAACATTACGCAAACGAAGACGCTCATTACATACAATTTCCAGCTACATGCCAACGTGTAGATTTGGTTAATCTCTCCTTGGGGATGTTCCTATTTAGACGGGAATTCGACCCAGTTTCAATAAATCACACGCGCTTTGTTATTATAAAACAGAAAAAACACCACTTTGGGAAGGTATAGTGAATTTATTTGTAATGGCTGGATTTGTCAGTATAAACTAGAATTTTCATAAGATAGTAAATACAGTTTATGGTTCGACCGGTTTCCACATTATTGGGAATCTATCAAATGGTTTTTTGAATTGTCTTGAGCATGTATACACCAAATTATGTTCTTTTTTAAATTTTTCTTCAAGTGAAACACATTTTTTATTTAATTCGGCCTAAATTAAAATTAGCCACACCTAACCTGCAATTGTAGACGAATCGCAACGCCCTGAGTTAGGTAAAATAAATTGTGGTAACTGCTTGATTATATATATATATATATATATATATATATATATTTGGAATATACTATTATTTTGTCCATATACTCATTCATGTAATGTAGTTTTCGTAAATAAATTTTTATCGAAATGAATTTTCCTTTTATTTTATTCAATGAAACATTTTTCAGATTTCACTTTCGGCAAGGTGTTAAATTATCTGAAGTTCCCTTTGATGTTTTTCCATTAAATGGTATGTTAAGAATTAATTTCTTATTAAAAGTTTCAAGGCAAAGATTGGGATTTACTAAGAAACATTGTCATTGTGGTGGTAGCAGTCTGATGTGAGATGTTGTTTGTGTTTGACTGTCAAAAATTTTTCGGTGCAGTTCGTTCTGTGATACGGAGCATTCGATTGCATTCATTTTCTGACTGTATACCGTTTTCCAGTGATTTAGCCCTTTACACAAATGTTCGCTTTTTTACGTCTGCATGTCATTTTACTCCTTTGCTACAATAGGAATTTGCTTCAATCCAATCTGTGAGCAGCTTATGTAAGGATGCATTCTGTGTATTGTCTAGCAAAAATTATTTCGTTTATGATTTTAGATCTCCACTACCATATTTTTGAATGTTCTAAGATATGTATAACGATTGAATCACTAGCTATTTTCACGTCAGTCGTCTGCCTACTTTTTTCGCTAAACTTGGCTCGTATGGGCTTGTGGATTTATGACCTTAGTACTGACAGCATACTGCGCTGCATCGTATACATTTGGTTTCAAATTTATAATTTCCGAATTTGATAAAGATACTGCTGAATAATGATTCCCCTATTTGTATTGATTCTGTTGTTATTTATAGTTGAGACAAATATTTTGAAGCAGTGTTCCTAGCCGACGCGATTTTGCCAACTTTGGCAACAATTTGGGTCTGTGGAATTTTTATTTATTCATATCCGGGATTTTGGTTTTATCGTGAGTGTCTCGTTGATTATTATTGTTATAATTTTCAGATTTTTTCTTGTAAATTAAAGAAAATTTAGTTGGATCGGTTTTATGGTCTTTTTTGGTAACTTTAGTTGTTTTAGCCAACATGTTCACTAATCGGCTTCTATATTAGACGTCAGTTAATGCGTGTTATTCCTTTCCATATCTCTTATCAAGTCTTTGTGTGCTCCATTTCAAGTTTTCTTAGTTGTCCTTTCTACTTTTGTTTCAAATTCACTTTCATTTAGTGTCTACAATTCTTTCCAATTTAAAAGAATTCTGCCGAAATCGTCCCGGTCTGATTTGGTGATTTTATTAACATACATTAAAAAATTTTACTGTCTCATTGATCGGATGCTGAGCGCTTCATCGACATTAATTGCAAAAACACTTAAATGACATGTCTGATTCTATGTATGAAATTAAATAGGATAATTATGTTGCATTCATTTGGCGCTAACGAAACTATTTAAACGCATTAAATCAAGTCCTTATACGCAAAACCCTGTCCACATGATTTTATAACACAAATGGTATTAATTTGTGTATCATCTATCCATTAATTCATACAATTAACAGTTTAAATAAGAATGTAAATTTGTATTTTTGATGAAGGTTCTCTATTTTAGATTATTCTGGAATCTCTCGATGAACTCTGTCGTGATCATTGGCACAGTGTTAATCAATCAGAAGTTTGTTTTATGAGATTTGTATTTAACATTATGATTAGTATGAAAGTGCAAACAGATATATTAAAGTATAGAAGTTTTGTCACTATTCGCGATAAATTTTAGTAATGATAGCATGTTGATGTCGTATGATGCGTGTCTTTTGTATTTGCGTTTTCTAGTAAAAACGTTAAAACAATTATTGATTGTGAGGGTGATGGTATACATTCATTAAATCAAGTTGGCGGGTATCACTAACTTCATTTCAACTAACCAGCAGCACAACATTACAAAACTATCGTCAGTCACACGTGCAGAGCACGACAGATAACTGATTAACAGGCAAGAAAGCTTTAGAAATATATATAAGCAGAGAAAAATTAGGTGTGCGGCTCGCACCCCTAGTAGACTTGCATACGTTGTACATGGATTGAAGTTTCAGCTGTACAATTAATGTTCATTGTTTTCACCACACGTATATGTAACATAATGATTAAATTCTTGTCTGCACGTGTGGCGAAATCTACAAAAATGTTTTCTTTGTGACTGCGTAGAAATTGTGCAACCGATATTTCCAGTGAAGTGCGTTTATGCAAGACCACTAGGGGTGAGAGCCACATCTGATTTTCCATAATTTAAATATACGCAGTGTGGTTTGATCATCGTTAGTCAGTTTGCCGTCGTGCTCTAATAATGAATATATACCATCGAAACACATAAGTACGTGTAGCTGACGGTAATTTTGCTATGTTGTTCGACTGATTAAATAAAATGGGATTGGTTTTTATTTCAAGATAGCAAACTAGTTTTAAAGAATTGCTATTACCACACGCGCAACCAAAACTGCTAAATTGTATAACTTATACTTATATGTGCGTCGAAAGCTGAAAATCGGTTAATGTTCTCTACTGCGTGGAAATATTGCAACCGTCATTTCCAGTCAAGTACAATGTATGCAAGACTACTAGAGATCAGAGCCATATTTATAATTTTGCTTTCTATATATATATATATATATATATATATATATATATATATATATATATAT
>JAQBSW010015146.1:0-10325 GCA_029291075.1 Eudiplozoon nipponicum | reverse complement strand
GTACAGCGTGTTTAAAAATGAAATTCATTTTGGCAATATGTCGGCGAAATAATCTGAGCCATTACAGGAGTTTTGTGCATTGTCATTGGTGCAGCATATTAAATTTTGAATTTAAATTTGACGAAATGTCGGCGAATTAATTTCAGCTGTTTTAATATGGTCCTTTAAAATTCTCACGAGCATTAGCCTTTTAGAGGACCAAGATTACTATTTTAAATTACGGATGTCTGATTTAAATCTGTTTGAAGGAACGGTCTGAAATTTCAGCCAAGGCATTCAATATTTCTGTAAACGCCTCGGCTTCGAGTAAATGCCGTACGACGTTACAAACTCGGTTAAGGTGCTCTGAATAGAGATTAGTTACTGATATGGGGGCCCTTAAGAGGGCCGGGTAATGCGTTCTCTTGAAGTCTTCAGCGTTGAAGATGTCCTAGAGCCTTGGGTGGACTCTGGTTGATTTGTTGCTCCCGTGGTTGAGCTGTGATCGCGTTGTGGATGGTGTCCTGCAGGTCCTGCACTCAATTGGCTCGTCTCTCCGGTATCCCGCAACAGGATGAGTAGGTATTGACAGCCGACAGAGCGCACACGTATTGACAACCGACAGAACGCACACGCGTGAAGCAGGTAGAAGGCAAATGCCACAACTGACTTGCATGGTAAATTACCGTGCTTAAATAGCATGCAATATGTGTACTTGCATACTATTGGTTAAACGTGGTTAGACGTGGTTAAACGGCAATTTGCTTTTTTCTCATTGGTGCAACGTAAATAAATTTGAATTTAATTTACGCAATATGTCGGCGATTGATTTGTGTCGTTACAACACTTTCCTCTCTGAAAAAAAAGAAAAAATATTCCTCTCTGCGAGGCTAGATAAGAAATGCATGACAGAGTTCGAACCAAGTTAAGCAAAAATATGATGAACCATAAGTGCTGGGCTTAAATATGCTTGTTGGTTGCTTCAACAATTATATGATGCCAGGTAACCACTAGGAATTGCTACACAAATTGTTAGCTCTAGTGGACGGTCATAGCACGTGAGGCAAAATAGAGCAGTGTAAGTTTTTGGAGCCGCAGCGTGAAGATTTCGAGGTAAATCGCCTCTGAATTTGCCAGGTTTAAGTTAAAAACCTAAGCAGGTTGGATCGTTGTCAATGTGTTTGTATACGACCAAAGGAGCTAGAGTGCTCGACGTTGTAGTCATGACATTTGTAGAGTGGTCTTTGTGAAATAGATAAAGTTGAGATATGCATTGAAAGTGGCCTGTACCATGATATGAAGCTGATCACTACTTAGTGTTGCTACACGAAAGCGTTAGCTCTAAGTAGCTGGTCATACCAAAATAGGCAGTGTAATGTCATGTGTGAGAAATACATTATAATGTAAAAATATATACATTAAAATCAAAGGTAATTGCATAAAAATATGTACACGAACATTGCCTCAGAGATGGCATAATACCAAAGAACTGTTCAAAAATGCTACACAATTGTTAGCTAAGAACAGGTGGTTATGCCACGTGAGACAATTACTAAAAATTAACGTAAAGTTAAAAAAAATTTTATAGTTAAATGTTAATGTTTAAAAAAAATTAATTACGCGTTATACAAAGCAGGTTGAGATTGTGGGCAGACGGAGCCTGAGACGTGTGTAGAAGGTTGAACGCTCTCAGGATCAGGTGGTTCGATAAACGGTTTTAACCTGTCTATGCTTACTGATGTCGGTGTAGCGCCTTGCATAATGATGAAGTATTTTGGCTGTTTTAGTAAAATCGGGTAAGGACCGCGATACTTGGGTTGTAGTGGTGCAACAGCAGTATTGTTGCGAACGAGTACTCTCTTGCAGCTGTGGAGCTGTGGGTGAACGAAGACTGGACGAGGCGTGTGTCTCGGCTGCTGTTCGGACATGTTACCGAAATGAAGTCGAAGGCGGGTAGCTTCGTTTTGTGGGTCATCTTGTGCCGGTAGTAGACGTGGGAGCTGACTAGGCAGGCGTAGATCCATGCCATACAAGAGTTGTGACGCAGACGTTTTAATGGATTCTCGAGTACGAGAACGCATGGCCAGCAGAACTAAAGGTAGTGCATCGACCCAGTTGCCATTAATGGACGAGGATGCTAAAGCTGCTTTGAGTTCCCTATGCATTCTCTCTACCATGCCATTAGCTTGGGGATGGTAGGCAGTCGTCTGGCGTAAGATGCATCCCATGTACCGCAAGGTGGTTTTGAAACGATCAGATGAGAAGCAAGTGCCTCTGTCCGTGATGACCTCATTGGGAACACCGTAATTGGATATCCATGCAGAGATAAAACCGTTAGTTACTTCGTCTGCAGAAATGGTGCCAAGAGGTAATGCCGCAGGCCACCGTGTAAATCTATCGATCATAGTTAGAAGGTAGCTGAAACCTTGAACCTTTGTCAGATGAACTATGTCGATGTGGACGATGGCTAGGCGAGAAGTAGACCGAAAATGTTGCAACCTAGAACGAGTGTGTCGTGTGATCTTGTTTTTCTGACAAATTGCACACTCTGAGACCCATCGTTTAACATTCTGCCTAAGTCTGTGACCCCAGAAACGATCTGTAAGAAGTCGGACAGTCGCTTGGCTTCCTGGGTGAGAAATTGAGTGAATTGAATCGAAAACCTTCCTCTGAAGGCTGGTCGGCAGAACTGGCTTGTTGGGCTGCGTACCCGTGAAGTAAACAATTGGTAAGCCTTCCCACAGACGGCATATGAACTTGGTTGGGTGACGGGCTATTGATCTTTGAATGTGAATGTCACCGCGTTGTTCAGTTCGCAGGAGAGTTGGCGTTAGTGCAGGTTCACTGAGTGCCACGGAGTTGACAGTGAATGGTGACGGTGAAGGTGGTTGTAGAGAGACGTCTGGCCTAGACAGGGCATCTGCAATGAAGTTCTGTTTGCCCTTGACGTGAAAGACGTCAAATTGCCATTCGCTTAGACGAGAAAGCTGTCTTTCCACTCTGGCAGGGTACTTGGCGATAGATGAAGTTGCGTTTCGAAGTGCGCTAACTAGTGGTGCATGATCTGTGAAAACAACAAATCTGCTACTGCCAATGATGCTGATAAAATGGCGCACTGCGTCGTGGATGGCGAGAAGTTCTCGGCCGAAAGTGTCGTACCTCGTTTCTACTGGTTGGAGAGTACGCGAGTAGAAACTGATAGGCTTCCGAACTCCGTCGATCTCTTGTTCCAAAGTGGCTCCAATAGCGAATTCAGAAGCATCTGTCGTGAGTAGAAATGGCTTTTCGAAATCTGGATGCGTTAGCATTGTGGCATTTGCTAACGAGTTGATGGCAAGTCGAAGTAATTCCTCGTCTTCGGATGACCAAGCAATGATGGAATTCTTGCTAAGTCCTTTTCGGTTCCGCAGGTGCCTGCACAAAGGATAAAGTTGTTTTGAAAGGCCTGGAAGGAACTTGCGATAATAGTTTAGTACTCCCAGGATTTTCTGCAAATCGCTCAAAGTCCTTGGTGACTTGATATTCTTGATTGAATTCGTCTTTGACGGCAACGGTTGAATACCTTGGGCCGTGATACGATGCCCTAAGAAGTCGACGGATGAAGTTGCAATCTGCGTCTTGTCACAGTTGATCTTGAGTCCGTGGTTGGATAAGCGCGAGAGGACATTTCGTAGATGTTTCGCATGAGATTCTAGATCTGGACTGAATACCATAATGTCATCGAGATATGACATACAATAAGCAGAGTCGTCGCGAAGTATGTTGTCCATGAATCTTTGAAATGTCTGTGTAGCACACTTAAGTCCAAAAGGCATGTAAAGGTATTCGAAAAGGCCAAATGGAGTGATGACAGCAGTTTTCTCGATATCCTCTGGTGCTACCGGGATGTGATGGTAGGCTTGTCTAAGGTCAATTACTGAGAAGAAATTGCTGCCGTTGAGTTTTTCAAGTAATGTGTTGATATTTGGAATAGGATATGCATCAGATTTTGTCACTGAATTTAGCTTACGGTAGTCTCCACAGGCTCTGTACGATCCGTTTGATTTTGAGACTAAGTGCAGTGGTGACGCCCATGAACTTTTCGATGGTCTGATGATTCCCTCTTCCAAAAGCCTTGAGAATTCTTCTTGGGCAGCTTTCAGCTTAGCAGGAGCCAGTGGTCGCTTCTTGAGTGCAATAGGTTGTCCTTCTGTGACGATATGATGCATCGTGTTGGAGACTCGCAGATCGGATTTGTTAAGATCGAAAAGCGATTTGTATTTTCGAAGAGCTGCTGATATCTCTGCTGAATGATGCACTGGGGTTGGTTGAATGACCTGTAACTCCAAACGCTCGGAGGCAAGTGTCCAAAAGCTTTGTTCAAGTCCGGTGGAGGGGTCGATGATCTTTTGATTGGCAAGATCAACAATGAGCCGAAATTTTAGAAGGAAATCAAGGCCTATTATATCATGTGAGACCTTGGCAATGATGAAGTTGTGGGAAAATTCACGTCGTAGACCTATGTTGAGTGTGCGGTATTGGCAGCCATAAGTTGGTATGGGCTCGCCTGTAGCTGTTGCGAGAAGAACGCCTAGCGACATCTCGGCCATTGAATCACCTTTGAGAACTGAGACTGCCGCACCTGTGTCTACGATGTACTCTTCGCCAGTTTTGAAATCAAGAAGGTGCAGAAGTTCGTTTGGCTGTTTGGCCGGGTCATGCAAACAAGTAGGCTGGTGATAGCGACCGGCATTGTCTGTTTGGTTCTCTATGTGAAAAATTCGGCGTGGACGAAAAGAGTCGACAGGGATGTCGGATTGTAGTTGGCTTCTTCCCTGTAGCGCCGTTGATGCCGTTGATGTGCATAAAGTACGGTCTTCTACTTCCTGCGCCAGACGTTTCCCGATACTGATGCACCCTTGTGCCTGCGGTCTGTTGTCCTCTCCGTCAGCTGTGGAAATTGACACTCATTCGGAAATTCTTCGGAACGACAAAAACAAACTAGCGACACGGAATATAATATTTACCTGATTATCGGGTTGCGATCCGATTTGTTTGCATCCGCTGTCTTTCTGGTTTTTGTTCCAAAATTTTCGATTTCCAGATACGGAAATCTTTTTCAATGGAAAGCTCATCACAATAAGTTGACAATCAATATGTCAAGTGGAAATATTAGTTTAAACTGCCACATTTATACTTGTTGTTAGATCTCTTATGCATAAAATGCTAGGAAAGTGTCTGTCAAATTTGTTTGTGTATATGTCTGCAAGCGTACGCCATTTCTGTTTGTATGTATTCTCGTTTGGTTTTGATTGAGGAGTAATCAACTATTGCACGTGTACACTCATCCCAGTGAAATGACAGCGATTTAGCAACATCTGACTAATCACTAGATAAGCGTATGCCACCTCTGTGTGTTTGTGTTTGTGTGTGTGTGAGTGTTTGCTTAAGACTGAGAAATAATCTGTTACATGTAATTAACGGCACGTGTAACAGAAATTCACATAAAACTAAAATGATAACTGTCATTTCCTAAATGCACACATCAGACCTATTTTTACACGTACTATCCTAAATGAAGTAATTACGAGTGGCATCCCGGAGAGAAGGGGGCGAGATACTGTGAATAAAGTAAATAATTTAGAGTTAGCAAAACGGAAAAGTATTCTATTAAGGTGGATAGTTAAAATAAAGATTAAAAGGGGGTCGTAAAAGAAGTTGAAAATTGTTTGATAAAGAAAGATGCAAATAAATGTTTGTTAAAAGATGCTACACTAACAACAGAACGTAAGATAAAAGATGAAATAAGATAACAAGTAATCAAGGATGAAATAATAAGTTAATCAAAAATTAATTGGGCGATATTGAATTACACACTTCCACCTCTATAAGTTAATATCAGTCCAGTGTTCTTATTCTTTTACTTGAGCGAGTTTCTGATTCTGATTCTGATTCGTGCAATCTTCGTTTTCTACCATTATTTAGTGCTGTATTCCAAATAGGACCTAGTGATTTTTCTACGGCTGTTTCATTCATTATGTCATTTCTCGATTTAATTTCGATGGATTCTCTAATCAGTCTAGTCGATCTGCTACGGCTACAGATTGATATACGTCTGCACCCATCCCAATTAATTGTGTGTCCTGTCTCTACTCTATAGCGTGCAAGATCTTAAAATCGATGATAATAAGAAGCTTAAGATTAACAGATAAAAAACATAGAGAGATTGAATTAGGTAGACTGCGAGAAATATTCAGTGCTAATGGGTATCCTCTAAAGTTAATTGAAGTAACTATAATGAGCGTTATAGGTAAATTTAATCATGACTGGAAGTACGTGAAGTCAAATAAATCAAAAGATGACCGGAGGGTAATGTTTATACCTGACACTAAACTAAGTAGGAAAATCAATATGGTAGCATCAAAATACAATATACGTACTATTTTAAAACAGACCCTTACCCTAGGTATTAAACTTCCCAACCAAAAGGAAAAAATAGAACCGTTAGACACATCAGGAGTATATGAAATTCCATGTAACGACTGTAACCTGATGTATGTGGGTGAAACCATGCGCCCAATTAAGGTTAGACGAGGAGAACATAAAACCGCATGCAAGTATGCCCATGTTAATAGATCAGATCTTGCACGCCATACAGTAGAGACAGGACACACCATTAATTGGGATGGGTGCAGACGTATATCAATCTGTAGCCGTAACAGGTCGACTAGACTGATTAGAGAATCCATCGAAATTAAATCGAGAAATGACATAATGAATGAAACAGCCGTAGAAAAATCACTAGGTCCTATTTGGAATACAGCACTAAATAATGGTAGAAAACGAAGATTGCACGAATCAGAATCAGAATCAGAAACTCGCTCAAGTAAAAGAATAAGAACACTGGACTGATATTAACTTATAGAGGTGGAGAGTGTGTAATTCAATATCGCCCAATTTATTTTTGATTAACTTATTATTTCATCCTTGATTACTTGTTATCTTATTTTATCTTTTATCTTACGTTCTGTTGTTAGTGTAGCATCTTTTAACAAACATTTATTTGCATCTTTCTTTATCAAACAATTTTCAACTTCTTTTACGACCCCCTTTTAATCTTTATTTTAACTATCCACCTTAATAGAATACTTTTCCGTTTTTGCTAACTCTAAATTATTTACTTTATTCACAGTATCTTGCCCCCTCCTCTCCAGGATGCCACTCGTAATTACTTCATTTAGGATAGTACGTGTAAAAATAGGTCTGACGTGTGCATTTAGGAAATGACAGTTATCATTTTAGTTTCATGTGAATTTCTGTTACACGTGCCGTTAATTACATGTAACAGATTATTTCTCAGTCTTAAGCAAACGCTCACACACACACAACACAAACACACAGAGGTGGCATACGCTTATCTAGTGATTAGTCAGATGTTGCTAAATCGCTGTCATTTCACTGGGATGAGTGTACACGTGCAATAGTTGATTACTCCTCAATCAAAACCAAACGAGAATACATACAAACAGAAATGGCGTACGCTTGCAGACATATACACAAACAAATTTGACAGACACTTTCCTAGCATTTTATGCATAAGAGATCTAACAACAAGTATAAATGTGGCAGTTTAAACTAATATTTCCACTTGACATATTGATTGTCAACTTATTGTGATGAGCTTTCCATTGAAAAAGATTTCCGTATCTGGAAATCGAAAATTTTGGAACAAAAACCAGAAAGACAGCGGATGCAAACAAATCGGATCGCAACCCGATAATCAGGTAAAAGTTTTTTATGCTTGCCAAGTTTGTCTTTGTCGTTCCGAAGAATTTCCGAATGAGTGTCAATTTCCACAGCTGACGGAGAGGACAACAGACTGCAGGCACAAGGGTGCATCAGTATCGGGAAACGTCTGGTGCAGGAAGTAGAAGACCGTACTTTCTGCACATCAACGGCATCAACGGCGCTACAGGGAAGAAGCCAACCACAATCCGACATCCCTGTCGACTCTTTTCGTCCACGCCGAATTTTTCACATAGAGAACCAAACAGACAATGCCGGTCGCTATGACCAGCCTACTTGTTTGCATGACCCGGCCAAACAGCCAAACGAACTTCTGCACCTTCTTGATTTCAAACTGGCGAAGAGTACATCGTAGACACAGGTGCGGCAGTCTCAGTTCTCAAAGGTGATTCAATGGCCGAGATGTCGCTAGGCGTTCTTCTCGCAACAGCTACAGGCGAGCCCATACCAACTTATGGCTGCCACTACCGCACACTCAACATAGGTCTACGACGTGAATTTTCCCACAACTTCATCATTGCCAAGGTCTCACATAATATAATAGGCCTTGATTTCCTTCTAAAATTTCGGCTCATTGTTGATCTTGCCAATCAAAAGATCATCGACCCCTCCACCGGACTTGAACAAAGCTTTTGGACACTTGCCTCCGAGCGTTTGGAGTTACAGGTCATTCAACCAACCCTAGTGCATCATTCAGCAGAGATATCAGCAGCTCTTCGAAAATACAAATCGCTTTTCGATCTTAACAAATCCGATCTGCGAGTCTCCAACACGATGCATCATATCGTCACAGAAGGACAACCTATTGCACTCAAGAAGCGACCACTGGCTCCTGCTAAGCTGAAAGCTGCCCAAGAAGAATTCTCAAGGTTTTGGAAGAGGGAATCATCAGACCATCGAAAAGTTCATGGGCGTCACCACTGCACTTAGTCTCAAAATCAAACGGATCGTACAGAGCCTGTGGAGACTACCGTAAGCTAAATTCAGTGACAAAATCTGATGCATATCCTATTCCAAATATCAACACATTACTTGAAAAACTCAACGGCAGCAATTTCTTCTCAGTAATTGACCTTAGACAAGCCTACCATCACATCCCGGTAGCACTAGAGGATATCGAGAAAACTGCTGTCATCACTCCATTTGGCCTTTTCGAATACCTTTACATGCCTTTTGGACTTAAATGTGCTACACAGACATTTCAAAGATTCATGGACAACATACTTCGCGACGACTCTGTTTATTGTATGTCATATCTCGATGACATTATGGTATTCAGTCCAGATCTAGAATCTCATGCGAAACATCTACGAAATTTCCTCTCGCGCTTATCCAACCACGGACTCAAGATCAACTGTGACAAGACGCAGATTGCAACTTCATCCGTCGACTTCTTAGGGCATCGTATCACGGCCCAAGGTATTCAACCGTTGCCGTCAAAGACGAATTCAATCAAGAATATCAAGTCACCAAGGACTTTGAGCGATTTGCAGAAAATCCTGGGAGTACTAAACTATTATCGCAAGTTCCTTCCAGGCCTTTCAAAACAACTTTATCCTTTGTGCAGGCACCTGCGGAACCGAAAAGGACTTAGCAAGAATTCCATCATTGCTTGGTCATCCGAAGACGAGGAATTACTTCGACTTGCCATCAACTCGTTAGCAAATGCCACAATGCTAACGCATCCAGATTTTGAAAAGCCATTTCTACTCACGACAGATGCTTCTGAATTCGCTATTGGAGCCACTTTGGAACAAGAGATCGACGGAGTTCGGAAGCCTATCAGTTTCTACTCGCGTACTCTCCAACCAGTAGAAACGAGGTACGACACTTTGGCCGAGAACTTCTCGCCATCCACGACGCAGTGCGCCATTTTATCAGCATCATTGGCAGTAGCAGATTTGTTGTTTTCATAGATCATGCACCACTAGTTAGCGCACTTCGAAACGCAACTTCATCTATCGCCAAGTACCCTGCCAGAGTGGAAAGTCAGCTTTCTCTTCGAAGCGAATGGCAATTTGACGTCTTTCACGTCAAGGGCAAACAGAACTTCATTGCAGATGCCCTGTCTAGGCCAGACGTCTCTCTACAACCACCTTCACCGTCACCATTCACTGTCAACTCCGTGGCACTCAGTGAACCTGCACTAACGCCAACTCTCCTGCGAACTGAACAACGCGGTGACATTCACATTCAAAGATCAATAGCCCGTCACCCAACCAAGTTCATATGCCGTCTGTGGGAAGGCTTACCAATTGTTTACTTCACGGGTACGCAGCCCAACAAGCCAGTTCTGCCGACCAGCCTTCAGAGGAAGGTTTTCGATTCAATTCACTCAATTTCTCACCCAGGAAGCCAAGCGACTGTCCGACTACTTACAGATCGTTTCTGGGGTCACAGACTTAGGCAGAATGTTAAACGATGGGTCTCAGAGTGTGCAATTTGTCAGAGAAACAAGATCACACGACACACTCGTTCTAAGTTGCAAAATTTTCGGTCTACTTCTCGCCTAGCCATCGTCCACATCGACATAGTTCATCTGACAAAGGTTCAAGGTTTCA
>JAQBSW010015145.1:0-10326 GCA_029291075.1 Eudiplozoon nipponicum | reverse complement strand
ATTCTTTTACTTTCGGTGTTTCCAGTTCGTTTCAGTGACATAAGCTTGAAGCTTCAATGATGTATTCGGTATAATCTCAACCGATATTGCTCATACCAGTCGCTGCAAACCATCAAAACAAGTAAATTGCTCAAATATTTGTGCACATGGAATCGGCGTTACCTATACGTCCAATTGTGTTACTGTCTAAGCATAAAGAAGACCACAACAACTTCTAGGAATGTGTACACATTTAACTAACTATAATATGCGCATATCAGTATTTCCCTGTAATGCGCAAACTTCGCATAATACGAGTACACGAATTCATAACCAGATAGCATAGGCAAGACACAATAAACTAACACACATACCCCTACACACACACACACACACACACCGACGTATTTACAAGTTAAAAGAAATATTGACTTCATTTACAGCGACGGACACGACTTTTGGTGACTTCATAGTACAGGCAAAATATGAATATTTTATGTTGTATAATGGAATTTAATCAAATGGGCGAAGGTTTTAATTGAGTATTAACCGTAAAGTTAGCTAAAACGGTTCAGAGTAAGCAAAATCACTAGAAAACTACTTTGGATAACTTAGAAAATTTCGACAAGAAACTTTCAATAAACATTTAATATTTACAGTAAAGACAAAAATGCTTTCAACAACGGGAACTTATTTAAGAGTACTATCACTTTTTTCCAAATCGTGCAGTTTAAATTGTCAGACTATCTATCTTACTACCTGAATTTTCATCCACATATCCATGTCTACCTATCTACCTATCTATCTATCTATCTATCTCTCGATCTATCTATGTATCAATCCGTTTATCTATCTATCTATCTATCTATCTATCTATCTATCTATCTATCTATCTATCTATCTATCTATCTATCTATCTATCTATCTATCTATCTACAGTATCTATCTATCTATCTATCTATCTATCTATCTATCTATCTATCTATCTATCTATCTATCTATCTATCTATCTATCTATCTATCTATCTATCTATCTATCTATCTATCTATCTATCTATCATCTATCTATCTATCTATCTATCTATCATCTATCTATCTATCTATCACTCTGTCTATCTATCATCTATCATCTATCTATCTATCTATCTATCTATCTATCTATCTATCTATCTATCTATCTATCTATTCATCTATCTACCAACCTACCTACATACGCACCAACATAACTATATGTATTTATGTATATCCACCTATCCATGGATATATTTCTCCAATTATTGAATTGTTTTCGTATTGGTCTTTTTATCTATAGATTTACCTATGTTTCGAGCTGTCTTTCAATATATCCATCGATCCATCTATAGATCAATACTTTCTGTATATCTGTGAATAAGTGCATATTTCGTATTCCATTCTTTCGTTCCGTCTGTTTGTAGTATTGGATGTTTTTCGTGAAAGTGATTATATTAAATTAGTCTAAACGTATGCATTCAAATTTATGAATATATACAAATATAACTGTATATTAAATATATTTACATACTGATAAATATATTTATTTCATACTTTCCATATTATTCGTAATTGGCTGATCCACTTAATCTAAAAGTTCTCACATAATACATTTTGTGTCAAGTATTTAAGAACCTCGTTCAATCGTGATTTCACAGTTTTGCATAATTTTTTTATACAAGTTATTGTTTTTTATGTTACTCTGAAATGCTCACATTCTGAATGTAGGGAGCGATTTAGACTGGGACCATTTGGTTCAACTCCATATTTTTTGTTTATTCGTTGTATGTTTCTTGGGTATTAGTTGAGACTGAAAATTGTTTTCTGCATGAATTTCTGTCCTTCTCGTCCTTATCTTGTTCCTATTTAAAAAAATTATCTCAGCAACCCCACCGACCTATTACTTATTTATTTGGCATAGAAAAATAATTGAACGATTTAATGCTTGTCTCATTCGAAACCTGTTTCAACTCTAGATAAATTGACTGCCAACACTTTGTGTTTCCTGAAACAGCAAAGTTGATTTGTGGGACAGACTTCCGACGTGCCCAATGACTTCGATGAAATTTGATCTCATGCTTTGGAATGGAAAGATAGGTATCTGCATATTTCGCAAATTTATGTTGCCTGAAGCATAGGAGAACTTCTTTTCAAATGCATCCTCATTATCATAATCATCATCTGCAGAATGTACATCGCTCCAACCGTGCTAGACATCACCATAATTTGCATAAGTTTCACCAATATCGAAATGAAATGTCAACACACGAATAATTATTTTCACGTGTTATATCTGACGATATTAGAATTGCTGAAAATGTTTGGAGATATTCAAATTTCAGGAAGGAATAAATTGAAACGAAGAGTTGCTTTCTTATATGTACTCAAATGTTATTCATACATCAGATTGAAGAATTCACGATGTATAATATTAAGTAATAATCTCAAGTCTACAGAAAAAGATGTTCCAATCCGATTATAAGCTAAACTGAAACACAAAAACAAATAGTTATATTTTTTGCTTTGGAGTCTTAATATATAAGCATATAATTACCAGATATTGTGTACTTGTTAATGAGTCAGTTCAAATAAGATGAACTTTTAAACTAAATTTTACTACAATCAAGGTTGTGATTTTGATATAAACACCTAACACTTTATTTACATACACTAGTCAGTATATCTGTAGGCTTATGTATATTAAGGAATATTTATTAGCAAAACAAATTATAAATAAAGTTTGCGAGCTTGATATTAACACCAATCGAATTATATTTAACCAGTAGCGTAACAGCAAATCTTAAGTCCATCCCACGAATTCACCCGTTTCGATCATCCATGATCATCATAAAATCAAGACGCCAAACTAAGTAGCTAGGGGAAAGGAGATAAGATACGTGGCTCTAAAATTTATTACTCTTGAATATATTGTATTCAACAGGAATAAGCCGGTTGAAAAATTTTTTATGCAGTTTAAAACATAGACTTTCTTCAGCTCTCCTCCTGTATACAAAAGTCGTACATTAAACAAACATGAATTGCACTGGTGCCGATAAAAGTTCTATAAATGAAGTTCGCGAGCTAGATATAAATACCAATTCTCAATCACGGTATCAGTATGAGGTGTTTACCGACATACGTAATTTAAACAAAACTGCGCATATGATTACTTTTTAAATCAATGTTGCGATCTTGATATGAACACCTGACCCATTATGTACATAAATTTGACAGTATAATTTAAGCACCGCATAGCGTAAAAGAGGCAATTCACTCTGAATATCGGTTTCGTCTTTATTGAAATCTCATCACATAGTCTCCAGAGTTCGCCGCAGACAAGACTCGAATATGAGCATGTCTTCTACGGAATTTTGTGCTCGAACGATTAAGCCACCCTGCGCATATATTAATATTAAAATCTGGAAGGTGTTTAACTCTTTCAGTAGATTCACACCTATTACGATGAAATGTAATTCTGGCCATCATTTAATGATGCAGTTGTTGTAGAATTTTGTTTCCAGAAAACGAACATTTATGTCAATTCGCGTATTAGGTGTATTGGAGAATCTTATGTGCACATGCGTTTGGTGCATACTATCGACATATTATGCTGATTTTTTTCAAATAAATTATTACTAAGTATATATATATATATATATAATATGTCCATACCTTTTAATATTACACAGTATATTTCTATTTAGGTGTATGATTGTATAAGAGGTGATTAGTATTCACGAAATAAATGGTCTTTATCCACTTTGTTATTAATGTGTTCTTTCTTCCTAATTAGAAATATATATAATTCACTGATATCATACTTAGAGCGAAACGTGAAAACTGATGTCAATCGAGGCCACATTTCGTAGATTTTTTGAGTAACAGGAAATTAAATTTGATTGAATTTCTCAATTTTTTAGAAATTTTGCCTGCCTCGAAGATTATTGTTCTGGATTCGGTACAGGTGCATTATTTATAATACCATTGTTTTTTAACATTAAAAAAATTGTGTATTTTGAAATTATTTGTGTTGATTCTCTGTAAAGTCTTATCATCTCGAGACCACTTGGATTTTGACACTTTTTATATTCATTATTTGTTACAAATAGTGATTTGAATCTGATGTCACCTTTTCGAGCATTTATATGAATTTGAATATGGGTTTCTGTAGGAAGTTGTATTGTCCAAATATTACATATAACTTGTTGGTACGTGGTGAATTACCGTGTCACTCTGAAGAGTTGAATCTCCGCGATTTGCATTCGCGGGTTGTCGTTTTTCATAATTAGTTTCGAGAAGACCCGATTGAACCCCGATTCCAAGTACGCGTTTAGTTTGCCTTATTGTTTGGGTGCGGATTCGTTCCTTTCTTCCGAAGGCATCAACATCGTTCATATTAACCACTGAAAATGAGATACGATCTAATTTTAACTTAATATTTTTCTTATTTGGAGACCATTCTTAGTTCCAAACCATTTGAAAGTCAAAAATTAAAATATAAATAGATCTAATTAAACGAAATTAATTGCGCGGACGATGAAAAAAATTAATATAATCAAGTTTGCGATCTTGATATAAACACCTGACCCACTAATTACTTACATATGTCAGTATAAACTAAGAGTTGTATAGTGTAGAAAAGGCAACTCAAAAGGTAGACCGGTTTCGTTTTTATTGGAAAGCTATAACGTACTAGCCTGAATTTGTCGCGGACAGGGTTCAGATGTGCCGTGTTTTGGCAAATTCTGGACAGTACGTAATGAGTTCCAAATAAGAACGAAACCGGTCTACTGGATGAATTGTATTTTTAAAACTATACAATTCTTGGTTTATAATGACAAATTCATATACTTAATAGGACAGATGTTTATATCAAAATCTCAACCTTGATTATAGTAATAAATATATGTTTTTTGGAACGAGGTTACCACATTTGCTTAAATCTGTTATTGTGAGCAGTTTCCTGTGTGTGTTTTGTGGCCTAATGATGGAACGGAAAAAGCCTACATACTTACTTTTAATTACTGCTCAAACTCATAATAGACGACGAACCAATAAAATGGAGTTTATAGAAACAGGAAAGGCTGTTCCGAAACATCGCCAGACCACGAAAATTAGATCGTGCCTCATTTCCATTCGTTAGTATGAACCATGTTGAAGCCTTCGGAAGAAAAGGATGAATCCGCACACTGCCAACAAGAAGAGGAACTCGATGCCTACTTGAAATTGGGGATCATTCGGATATTCACGAAACAGTTAGTACAAAGCGAGAACTCGCGAACCGAATTCGCGGACAGCTAAGATGTGGTGCTCGAACTGCGCAATCATTATAGAAATATCTGGCAGGCACTAAATGATCCACAATAATGGCGTCACAATTAGATATAATGTTCTATCTTTAAAATATCCGCTTCGTCTATGATGCAAAATATTTTACACCTAAATTAAAATTTTCAAATATAATGCTCATGACTTTTTACGGATAGGGCGAACCCGATCTACTGAATGAATTGCATTTTATAAATTATACAATGTTTAGTTAACACTGGAAAATGCATTTATATAATGTTGCTGTTGTTTACATCAATTTCGCAACTTAAATAACTGTTATCACCACCCGCGCATAAACTGTTCGTTTTATTATGTATAGCTGGAAATTGCTTTTTTAAACGTTATTTATTCATATTTCTAGAATGACTCTGAATGATTCGTGCTAAAATTAGATTATTAATTTGCGCTTTTATCTAAATATGCATTACTGATTAAGTTCGATTCCGTGTTTTGACCAATACCAGATTCGAAGCCAGGGACAGTGAATAATTTTCGATACCAATACGTTTCATGCTAATCGCGTAATCCTCATACGTTTTATCGCTGGGTGTAAGTTTGCGGGTTTTAAAATATCATTTTATTAGTATAAGTAAAAATAAAAAGGCTTTGTTGAAAACTAATATTATCAATGTGAAATCTCATTTTTTGTGACCACTATCTCGCAAATGGAAAGCGGTATCCTTTAGCACGGGCCTTGTAAATTGCGTCTCTGTCTAGGTTTGTAAATGAAATGACATATGCATTTTGTTGTTGAAATAATTGTAGATAAGCGCTGAAATGAATTTTGCATACATACATACGTAGAGCAATAATGAACAATTTGAAGCTTAATTTATTGTACAAAACACTGACAATTACTTCTTTGAGAGAAAATACACTCTTATGTAAATATAAACAAATCAATAAATGAAAGCAAGAGATCACGTGTTGTTAAGAGAGAGAGAGAAAGAGAAAAGGAAAAAAATGCAATCAAATATGCGAAAGAATTTGCGTATAAATTAATTGAATGCAAGTTTTGCAGTTAACTTGGAAACGCGTATGCTTAGTTTGCGATTATCTGGCATAACATAGCAAAGGTATACGCAATTGCGCACGTGTGTCAAATTGTACAAAATCGCGCGTTCCTTAAGTTTCCTATTGATATAAGTTTGTGCGAATTATACAGCCATATTTCCAATAACGTTTTTTCCAACATATTTAAATCTAACAATAATTGATTGCGCGGGTGGTGGTAACAATTATTGAAATCAAGTTTGCGAGCTTGAAGTAAACACCAATCCCATTGTATTTAACCAGTCTTCGGACAACACCAAAACTATCGCCAGCCGCAACGCACTGACGCGTTTCGACCTTCCATGATCATCATCATAGAACGACGGCAAACTGACTATCGAGGATCAAACCGCATTGAATATATATTGAAATCAAAGTTAGATATGTGGCATATTTGAGATTAACGCCGATCCCAATATTTACATACATTTGTCAGCGTAAATATAGGGTTATATAGTATAGAAAAGGTAATTCAACCAGTAGACCAGTTTGATTGCGCGGGCGGCGGTACTAATTCTTTAAATCAAGTTTGCGAGCTTGAAGTAAACACCAATCCCATTGTATTTAACTAGTCTGCTAAATCATAACGAAATGGAAAGAAATTCACTATTAGGACCATCTGGTTATCAAAAATTTTCTTAGCGCTATTGCAAATCGATGTATGATAGAGATTCTAGGAGATTGAATACGTTTATATATACATTGGTACTAACCACGTGATCATTTCTTTAAATCAAGTTTGCGAGCATGAAATAAACGCCAATCCCATTGTATTTAACCATTCATCGAACAACATAGCAAAACTATTCAGCTCTAACCTCTAATTGTCTCGCATACATGAAAGTAGACTGGAAATGTCGGCTGTACAATTACTATGCAGTAACAATTATTAACTGTTTGCAGCTTTCGCCACATCAACATATATAGACAATACAATTAAACAAAAATTGATTGCGCGGCATTGCGTGAGTGCATGAGACTGGCCGTAGTTTTGCTATGTTGTTCGATGACTGGTTAAATACAATGGGATTGATGTTCACTTCAAGCTCACAAACATGGTTTAAAGAATTGTTACTATCACCCGCGCAATCAATTTTTGTTTAACTGTATTGTCTAATTTATACTGACAAATATATACATAATAGGAATTGTTTGATATATATATATATATATATATATATATAAAACAAAGATGCATGTTTTACAATGTAACACATTATTAAATATAACCTTAGATACTTAGGAAAACGTTAATCTAAAAATAAATTTCGTAATATTTACAATTTCATATTAATTTTGTATTGATTTATGATGAGCCCATCTTTAGTTGTATTTTACGAGTGAGGTGCTAATGAAGGCTACCAATATGTGATGTCGAAATTTATTGGGACTAATTGTGTTTTGCTTGATGTTGCAGGAAAGATGCTATTTTTTTTCAAAATAATACCAATATTTGCTAAGGGAATACTTTTGCATATTTTCTGTTTCATTAAATTTGAGAGAGTAAAGCATTTCAGCAAATTGATCAAAATAGCCTGATCTTGCAGGAGTGGCATTATGCCTGCTCTACGACGAAAGGTCGTGGGTGGGAAATCGTACTGCAGTTCGAAATCAGTGTGAAATAGGCTCAAAATGAGGGGAATCCTGAAGGAAGCATAAAATGGTGTAGAAGGGGAAATTATATAGGTCGTACGACTTCGACGGCGCAGTGAATGAATTGCAATACTCTTAAGCATACAAGTTCTAGTTTGAGCACCGTGCGCGGCATTTCTAGCAACCACTTGTTGAGTGCCAATCGAGGACGAAACCAACTAACCTGATGAAATGTATTTGCTATTTTATGTATATATATATAGGTTGTTGTGTTTCGGGGGGGGGGAGGTTACAAGGACAAGTTTGTGTATACGTTTGAATATAAGAGAATAGTTATAAAGACCAGATATTAGGGCAGACAATAAAACTAGACTTTAGGAAGTAAAATAAATATAAATAGATCTGTCTTGAATTAGGATACCACATTCACCACAAGTTGTTTTTTTCCTGTGCGTATGGTGTCAATCCTGAAGATGGGACTGGAAATGAAGTCCCGAATATTCGGGAAAAAAAGAGTGGAAAATCTTGTTCAAACGTCATTTTCAGACAAGCAGCTGCTTGAAGGGACAAGTGAGAACCCATCAATTAAGGCCAGTAATCGGTGCACCTAGAAATTTAAAGGATTCAAGATTTTACCGACCTACGAGTGCTATCAATTGTCGCGCGCAAGAAAAATGCGGCATAATGAACAAAAAGGAGGACAGAACTGAGCAACATAACTCAACGTTTTAGTAATCATTTTTTTTCAAATATGACAAGAAGGATAAACCAAAGACAGTAAGAATGGAAAGTATAACCTCGTGCAGATTCGTTTCGTGCTTACTGCCATTCATCAGTAGGAGTCAGTATTACTCAATTTACTCACTATATATTTGCCTTGAAATTGCATATATATTAGTTCTCCGCCACAAATATTATCTAACTGCTACATATTTAATTGAATGATATCATGGTTACTGCGAGATTTGATAACTGATTTCGATCAAAGCCAGGGTGCATGGATTTGCTGGGGTAACAAGTGATCAGATATAGTTGTAATTCTAAATTTTGATAAACTATAGCATACATTGAAATCCATTGTTTTGGTACCATATACAGAATCAACAAATATAGAGTTGGAACCATGAACCTTTAAGTCAACCACTATTTTGGTATTGCTTACTGACACAATAGGCACAGTGTTGGTACCCATTACAGGTTTGGTATATATATTATATATAGTGAGTTGTCTTTGAAGTCGTATTGTCGAAGACTATATATGAAGTTAGCTTCACTGCTGCAGGTTCACTCATTCTTGTAGGAGATTGCGCAATCCTATTTTCTCATAAAGGATAAAAGGTATGATACCTAGTCCAGACACCAGTAAGCTCGAAACGAATGTGCACATGAAAGTATACATTCTGTTTATGCTACCTTTCGTTTATCTTTCTAGACATATTTGAACTAATTTGTTACTAGGTGCGCAACACCTACTACACAATTGTTTACATTTTCCTATAAATGTGTGTCATCTCATATATTGGGCAAACAAAAATACAGCTAAACCATAGAATCCACCAGTATCCAACTCGGAAATTGATTCAAATAGGAGTAACATCATCCGCTAAATAATCAATTAATGATCATACTATCCGAACAGAGCACAAAGTTAGCATAAGCTTCTTCTCCATTCTTCACACATCGTGTCGAAAAAATTCCTAAGCGCTTATGAAGTACTGCATATAAAACAGAACGAAAATTTTCTGAATTATCACAAATAATATTAACACAATATAGTATTGAACAGGCCGCGAATAAATTGTATCATTCCGAGTAGTCAACAAGAACAACAACACACGGGAATATAATTAAATAATCATTGATTGCGCGAATGATGTTAATAATTCTTTAAATCAAGTTTGGGATCTTGAAGAAAGCATCAATCCCTTTGTATTTAATCAGTCGCCGGTAGTTTTGCTTTGTCGCTTGACGACTGGTTAAATATAACGGCATTGGTGTGTGCTTCAAGCTCACAAACTTCATTTATAGAACATACAGGAAAAGCAGAATAAGAAAAACAAGCAAGAACAAACATCTCCACGCGAAACAAATATGCACACTATATTCAAATAGACGGTTCCTAGCCTAGCAACTAATTGACGCTAAACGAATGAAAAGATGTCATACAATTAGAAATATAAGTTAGACACTCAGACGCATTGATTTACGCACCCATCACGAAAAGCAAACTATATTTGCATTTGAAATATGTAATATAACCTCAACAAATATCAATTCATTCATTTGTAATAATATGCCTACTCATCGGGTAAATTAAGGTTTCATGAAATTAAATTTTATCTAATAAGTTTATCAAGA